>SZWC01007945.1:86733-99664 GCA_023375785.1 Penium margaritaceum
CTCCCCCTCCTCCTCTTCCTCCTCCTCCTGCTCCCCCTCCTCCTCCCCCTGCCCATCCTCTCTTCCCCTTCCGCCGCTTTATCCTCTTCCTGATCCTGCTGCTAGTCATCAACGTTGTGGCAGTGCTGTGCATAGCAATGCCCCGCAGTCAAAACAGCTCTGGGCATGTGCCATACGAATCTCTTTCTAGCTCCTTGCTGCCTACTAGGGTGACAGCACGAGCGCAGGAACCAATCCCCATCTCCTCTCTCTCCGTGGTCCTGCTTCGGCTTCTCACTTCGCCTCTCACCCTCCCCTTTGTCTTTTGCCTGTGCGGCGGCGCTGCAGGATCGCTCACCAGCTGGTTGTGCGCAGACGTGCCGCGCCTGATGATGCCTTGGACGCTCGGACGCTTGCACCCCATCATGGAGCTCTGCAAGATGAATTCAACGAACAACGGCCGCTGGAGCTGCAGCAACAGCAGCAGCAGCAGCAGCAGCAGCAGCAGCAGCAGCAGCAGCAGCAGCAGCAGCAGCAAGGGAACGAGATGTGGCGACACACAGAGAAGCAGTCTTGGAAACAGCCAACGACTCTGCAGCAGCAGGAAAACCTTCAGCAGCAGCATCAGCATTCACAGCAGCAGCATGTGCAGCAGCAACAGCCCCAGCACAAGCAGCAGCAGCACCAGCATCAGCACCAGCAGCAGCTGCAGCAGCAGCAGCAGCAGCAGCAGCAGCAGCAGCAGCAGCAGCTGCGGCGTGGAGGCCTCGCCCAGTGGGCAGCCCGTGGCGGCGTGGCAGCGGCAACCATCGCCCCAATGATGATGCAGCTGCCGCCATCCCTGGCCATGCCCATGAGCCCCCTGAGCCCCATGATCGGCATGCCCCCCATGACGCCAGTCAGCCCCATGACGCCCATAAGCCCACGTTTTGTGGCTCCAGGCATCCCATGGTCCATGGCGGCAGCCGCGCAGGCCATGATGGGGTGCGGCGGGGGCGACACGGGTGGGCTCATGTTTGGCAACGGCGAGGATGATGGGGAGGAGCTGGATGAGAAGAAGGTGAAGAGGTGCGTGATGTCGGTGGCCGCTGTGGTCTCAGTGGCAGTGGTGTCGGCGGCAGCGGCGGCGGCAGTGGTTGTAGCGGATGGTTTTGGTGGTAGTTGGCATTGGTCTTGTGGTCTGTAGGCAAGTCCGCATACAGAGACTTAACTTAAACACAGGATGTTTAGCTTTTGCACACTCGTTCCGAGGACCCAGGACAGTGAGTGCTTGGGCATCGTGGTGGTGTTGCTGCTACTGGGTTATCTCGTGCGCTGTGCCATTTGCAAACAGATTTTTGTGATTGTCTTACCTGTCCGTCCTTCCTCACAGGATGATGTCCAACCGCGCGTCGGCAAAGCGGTCGCGGCAGCGGCGGCAGCAGCGGCTGGAAGAGCTTGAGGTGCAGTCGGCGAAGCTGCGCGTGGAGAACGCCGCGGTGCAGCGCCGCCTGAACGAGGCGCGCGACCAGATACACCGCACCGAGCAGCTCAATGAGGCGCTGCAGAAGCAGCTGCATGTGCTCAAGGCTCAGCTTGGCGGCCTTGACTGCTCGCAGACCGCCCCCCTCGGCTCTGCTACTGGTGCTCCTGCGGCTGTTGGTCCTGGCGCCCAAGGCAGCAGCAACACGGCCATTGCCGCTGCTGCTTCTGCTGTCTCTGCTGCTGCTGCTGCTGGTGTTGTTGGTGGCGTTCCTGGTGGTGGATGCCACACGGGCGATTCCAGCAAGCCCATGGATGTTGAGGGCGGTGGGGGAAGCACGGATTTTCCTGGGAATGGTGGAGGGGTTGCTGTAGCCTCAGCCCTGTCCTCTGAGATGTTCAACTCCAACCATGAGCCGGGGAGCAGTGCGGGGGAAAGCAGCAACAGCAGCGGACTGGAAGCAGGCGACGAGGATTTGGGGACAGCGGACAAAGCAGACGGCACGCCGAGGCCACCAGTTTCCACGGCTGAAACAGTAGGCTTGCCAGCAGCAGCAGCAGCAGCAGCCACCAACCAAAGTACGGGGTATGGCGTCCAGGTGCCTTCCCACGTGATGGATCTCAAGCCCATCGTCCCCAAGGCAGCATATGTCGGTCAAGGAGGCCTCCCAGTGCTGTCCGTTACTCATCAGAGTGCGGAAGAACCACGCCGCTCTTTCCCGTCGCCCCTCTCCCTTGCAGTCGGCCACAGCACGGGCCTCTCACCCGTCGCAACCATCTCTGCTTCTCCTTCTACATCTGCTGCTGCTGCTGCTGCTGCTGCTGCCACTGTTGGTGCGGAAGGAGCTCCTGCAGGTCCTTTCACCGCTGGGGTGGCGCATGGGGATTTTGGGCCAAACCAGAGGATGCAAGGGACTGGCCCTGCGGCCGGGGAGGGCATGGGAATTCTGGAGGACGACCTCTTCACCAGCCTCATTGAGTGCCTCGAGGGCAACGCTCCAGAATAATCCCTCCCTGGATGGGGGAACACGTTTCGTCCCAAAGTGGCATGGGGGGAGACGTTCTACGCTTGGTCTGGATCAAAAGCTGGTGCCTCTGTCACTGCGGCAATCTCCTCGAGGGAGTTCCTACGGAGGGCCTCCGCGGAAGCATGGTCGCATATCTTGGGGGGGATTGAGGCATGAGCTTTGCCTGCAAGCGTAGTTTGGGTCGGCTGGCGGAAACAAGGCTGGGTGTGGAGCTCGGGGGTCTGCGAGAGGACGATGTGGGCAAGAGCGTGGGCCACAGTGACAAGGGGCACTGAAAATGTCTCTAGTGGAGGATGGAGAGAAGCTGCGAGTTGACTTCAGCTTGAAAATGCTCCCTGCTCCTTTTCTTTTTCTTCCTGCACAATCCTCGTCAAACTCATAGACAAGCGAACCAGCAACTCACAACAGTCCTGACAAAGGCCGAGCCATCCTTCATGTTTGGCATGTATGCACTTCACATAGTCCTCGGAAGGGGCTCATTGGCCAAGGAATAAAGTCAAACCTGAATACGCACATGATGTTGAGTCATCCGGTGTCCTTGCGAAAAACTTTCCAAAGCGAAAGACTTATCTCTTGTGATCCCAATGCCCACACCTTTCCACATTTGGTGACCCGCCCGGTGCATAGTGAGAGCATAGTTGCTCTTCTTAGCCTGGGGGGGTGGGGTGTTCTTCAGAAAAATCAAACTAGCTTCCATACACCCCACGCCATCACAAGTACCCTCTATCCCTAACACCTCATTATTGGTGAAAGAATGCGTAAAAACTTCCTGGCACTACTGCTATTGACGTGGCAACATTGTCTTCGTCACCACTCTGGTTGTCTAGCATTGCAGACATGAGGACATCAAGAGTTTGGCCCGGGAGACAGGCATAACCTTTGAAGGAACCATAGTATAGAGAGGAATGTGTTGGTTTTCGTGCATCTCTCATTGTGCTCTGTTGTGTCCTGTCGGCTTGTGCACATCGGCGTGCAGATGACTGACGGCGAGACTCGACGCTCATGGAGTGTCGTCCGGTGGAGCCGACGCACGCTGAGGTCGTCTCGCAGTTCACTGGAGCCTCCTCTCTCCAGCAACGTGTTCAGCTCCATCGGCAGGCCTCCTCGGCGGTCGCGCTGCCCGCCGTCACTGCCACCGCAGACGCTGTCTGCATGCGTCAAGCGCGTCCTGTCGTGCCTGCGTCGTCATGCGCTGCCTAGGGTCCCAGTTGCATGTTGCATGGCCTTGTTCGGCAGCATAAACCATCGTGGGCACTACCCGGGTTCAGGCTGCCATAACTCCTCGCTACTATTTCTCTAGCTGATTCTGACCACACGGCTGCGTTCGCAGCGTCGGTGTTATGTTATGGTTCAGTTTTCAGGCAAAACGGACGACGCCCGGGTTTTGGGCTGTCGGCCGTCTGGCAAGCCCCACCGAGAAAACCTGCCAGCCTGAAATTAGCTATTTTCTGATTGGCTGATGAACTGAGTAACAAGCTCTACAGAGCTGGGGGGGGGGCCTAGAACTTGGAGGGGTCCCCCATTGCTGTTCATTCTTCATTCCTAATCAGTTAGTATCAGTTTTCAGCTGCTTTCTGGCGCTAACTCTGGCGCGCGCGTTTCTGAGTAACAAACCCAGAGCTTCCAGACTTGGACTCCAGAGCAGCAGACTGAGGGGGAAGCTGACTTAAACAACGAGCGTGGAAGCCCGCACGCTGCATCAACAACACTGTTGCCCCAACCTGCTGCATAGACTCTCCATTTTGGAATCAGAGCCAGAGCGTAGCAGCAGTAGCAGAAGACTGGCGAACAGGTGCCAGACAACGCCGGCGGACCCCCATACGCGCCAGTGCAGGGGAAATGCTGCCGGATTTTTTCCGACAGCATTGACCCTCCTGGTGGCGGCGTCAGATTTTTTCCCACGGCCACTGGGCCAGGGGAAATGTTGCCGAATTTTTTTTGGCTGCACTGACCTCCACGCGTGACGCGAGGAGGTGAGCGGCAGGCAGCATCTGACGTCTCNTTGGAATCAGAGCCAGAGCGTAGCAGCAGTAGCAGAAGACTGGCGAACAGGTGCCAGACAACGCCGGCGGACCCCCATACGCGCCAGTGCAGGGGAAATGCTGCCGGATTTTTTCCGACAGCATTGACCCTCCTGGTGGCGGCGTCAGATTTTTTCCCACGGCCACTGGGCCAGGGGAAATGTTGCCGAATTTTTTTTGGCTGCACTGACCTCCACGCGTGACGCGAGGAGGTGAGCGGCAGGCAGCATCTGACGTCTCTGGGCGACGACGCAAGCGGCAACGTCACCCAGGTGCAGTGACTGGCACCACCAGTAGCAGCAGGCAGAAGATGCAGCTTGCAGCAGCCCGCAGCAGCAGTAGCAGCAGCGCGCAGCAACAACAGCAGCAGTAGCGCGCAGCAGTAGCCAGCTACAGCAGTAGCCCGCTGCTGCAGCAGCCCGTAGTAGCAGCTCGCAGCGGCAACAAGCAGCAGCCGCAGCACGCAACAGCTGCAGCAGCGTGCAGCAGCAGTAGCGTGCTACAGCAGCTGTTGTAGCGAGCTGCAGCAGCGACCAGCTGCAATAGCAACAGCAGGGAGTAGCAGCTGGCAGCTGCCAGCTGCGGCTGCTGCTGCTCGCTGCTCGTAGCAAGCAAGCAGCGAGCAGCAGCTCATTGCTGCCAGCCAGCAGCAGCTCGCTGCTGCCCGGTGAGCAACAGCCCGCTGCTCGCAGCAGACAGCGGGCTGCTGCCCGCTGTGACAAAGAAAAAAAAACAAAAACAAAAATAAGGCAACAAAAAAAATCCCCCACCCCCACAACTCGCTGTAGCAGCCCGCAGTTGCAACAAGCAGCTGCTGCAGCACGCAGCAGTTGCAACAGCGCTCAGCAGCAGCAGCGAGCTGCAGCAGCCACAGTAGCTGTTGCAGCTTGCAGCAACAGCAGTTGTAGTTGCAACTACAGCAGCAACAGCAACAACAGCAGCAGCTGCAGGAACCGCAGCAGTAGCAACAGCAGCAGCAAACAGCAGCAGCAGCAGCAACAGCAGCAGCAACAACAGCAGCAACTGTAGCAGCAGTAGCAGCAGCAGCAACAGCAATCAGCAGCAGTAGCAGTAGCAGCAACAACAGTAGCAGTAGCGGCTGCAGCAGCATGAGCACCAATAGCAGCAGCGGCGGCCCCAACATCCGCCGCTGCTGACGTCAACACCTCTTTGCTGACGTCACTGCTGACGTCACTGCTAACATCATCAACAGAAAAAAAGAGAGGAAGAGGGGGAAAAGGGGAAAGGGGGAAGGCCAAAGTAGTGGGTAGACTCCCCACTGCTCCCATCTCCTCTTGACATCAGCAACACAAAGACAAAAAAAAGGGACACTAAGACATGGCTGGTAGTCCCGGCGAGGAGGGTTCCTCCTCTGGTGGTGGGACCCCTACCCCTCCTTTCTTGCAACGACTGCTACAACAGCAGCAGCAGGAGTAGCACCCACCGTCGCTGCAGGAGTAGCAGCCGCCGCCGCCGCAGGAGCAGTAGCTACCACCGCCGTAGCAGCAGGAGCAGCCGCCGCCGCCACGGCAACAGTAGCTACCGCCGCCGCACCAGCAGCAGCCGTATCAGTAGCAACAGCAGCCGCAGCCGCCTCAGCAGCAACAGCCACCGCCGTTGCAGCAGCAGCAGCCGCCGCCTCTATAGCAACAGCCCCCGCCGCTGCAGCAGCAACAGCCGCCATCCATACAGCAGCAGCCACCGCCGCTGTAGCAGCAGCAGCCGCCGCCCCTAGAGCAGCAGCAGCAGCAATAGCAACAACCCACTGGTAACGTTGGCAGCAACCCTTACCCACATGCTACTCTTTAGCAACAACTCGTCGCCTTGACACAGCAGCTTGCCGCGCTACAGCCAGTCGCCTCCCACACCACCACCAGCGTGCTGCCGTCGTTCACCCCTCCAAGGCACGCTAGCCCCGCTGTGTCCGCCGCCACGTACTACCTAGCTTAGTAGCAGACTGAGCGCCAACGGCAGACGGTGACCTCCGTCCTTGGCCCCACTCTGGGTGCCGGCCGTAGGCAGAAGGACTTTGAGACACCGCCGCCGCCGCTTCAGGCCGGCGAGCAGTTCCGGAGCTGGGAGCTCAGCTTTCGGATCTGGGCGAAGGGTGAGGGTCTGTGGGCCTACTACACCCTCCCTTATGACTCCACCCAGGCCGATAAGCTATATGACGCTGGTCGCGCCGTCCGCGCCCTCGTACCAGTCGCCCCCCCAGCTTCTCGCCTTGTCCTGGAGCCCTTCCTCGGCGACTTCACCGCTGGTGACATCCCTGACCCTGCAGCCGCATGGCACGTCCTCACCAGACCCCATCGCCTGTCCAGCAACGCTGAGATCAGCCGTCTGCTCCGGGAGTTCAACTCCCTGCATATGGGGGAGACCGAGACGGTCACTGCCTACTGGCAGCGGGCGAAGGACATCCTCTGTCGACTCGACGAATCTGCTCCGCCCCCTCTGTCCGCGCTCCTCACCATCAAGCGCGGGGCCACCAGCGCATACGCGGACATCTTCGTCCACTACCCTTAGGACGTACTCTCGACCATGGAGGCCCACGGCACTCTCATGCCCTAGGCATATGAGCTCTTCCTCCGCATTGAGGAAGCTCGCTAGGAGTCCCAGCTCCATCGCGCGGAGGCCCTTGCATCCCCTGCCGTCGCCGCCCCTGCCATTGCCTCCGTGGCCATTGCCTCCCCCGTCGCAGCTTCCCCATCGCCCTCGGGGAAGAAGAAGAAAAGCCGGAACAAGAAGGGCAAGGGTCCATCGCAACAACAGCAGCAGTAGTCATCGACCGGTTCCAGCGGTAGGGCCTCGGTCTGCCACAACTGTGGCCAGCCCGGGCACGGATGGTACACGTGCCCTCTCTCGACAGACGAGGCCCGCGTCATCGCCACCATGCGACGCCAGCGGGAGCGCCGCCTCGCCTCTGCCGCCGTCGCTGCTGCTGGTCCTGCCACTCCGACCTCGTCCAGCAGCTCTACCACTCCGACAGCTCCACCTGTCCTGCAGATACCCGCACCGCAGTAGTACTACCCGGCGTAGTACTACCCTCAGCCGTCGGTACCTCCGCTTCCTTTGCCGGCTCAGCCCTCCTACTACCCGGGCTCCGGCGCCGTCACTCCGCACCCCGTCTCCACTCCTGGGCCGTCATCCCGAGAGCGTCAGCTGGAGCAGTTCATCGCGCTCCAGCTTGGCCTCCCTCGCCCTCCTCCCCAGGGAAGTGCGAGTTGCATCACCTCCTTCCCTCCGGCCCATCCCTGCATGACTGAGACTGAGCTGCGGTCGTGTCCCGTTCCCTCGTCTGTCTCGTCATCCCCCGTGATCTCCCCCACCCCACTCCTTGACGACATTGCATGGCTTGATGACTGGTAGTCCCGTTTCGCGCCTCCTCCCACCGTGTCTGCGTCCCTCGCTTGCTGCCATGTGACCGTGACTGATCTGGCGACCCCTGTCCAGGACCCCGCTGAGACCTGGATCATCGACTCCGGGGCCACGCATCACATGACGGCCTCTCGCGAGGCCTTGAGTATGCTCGGTCCCGTCAACGATGTCTCCGGTGTCCGGCCGAGCTTTGGACAGGTGTTGCCTGTCCGTGGGGTAGGCGTCGTTCGTTTCCGTGGTCCGGCCGGTGACGTCTTTCTGACTGATGTTCTCTTCGTCCCTGGTCTCGAGTTCAGCATCCTGTACGTGACTGCCCTTGACCGCATGAGCATGGACGTTGTGCACTCACGTGGTGTTGGCACTGTGTCGTTGCGTCCGTCGGGTCTTATCGTCCTGCACGCCACCGTCTGTGGCAACTTGTGGCACGTTCTCCGCCTCTCCTCCTCCCCTCCCGTCTCCTCCCCGTCGGTTGCGACCGGTCATGTGTTAGTTACCAGCACGCTTTCTCCTCAGCACACCCGCCTCTTGCAACGCCGCCTTTGCCACGTTCACTCTGCCGTAGTAGAGAGCATGCTCCGCACCCAGCCGGCCAAGGGCCTTGATCTGGAAACTTTTCCTCTCCCGACTGAGTGCATTGACTGCGCTCAGGAGAAGGTGCACCGGTCCACGTACCCCCTATCTTCCTCCCGTGCGTCCGCCCCCCTTGACCTTGTCCACTCGGACGTCATGGGCCCTCTCCCCACCGAGTCCGTCGGTGAGCATGGCCGCTATGTCCTCATTCTTACGGACGACTACTCTCGCTACTGTTGGGTCTTCTGCCTCAAGCAGAAGAGCGATGTCGCCTGAACCATTTAGGACTGGCTTGTCCTCGCAGAGCGCGAGTGTGGCCGCCCCCTTTGCCACTTTCGCTCCGATCGCGGTGGCGAGTACCTGGGTGAGGCCACAATGTTTCTTGCCTCCCGTGGTATCCGCCATGAGACGTATGCGCCCTACACACCCATCCAGAACGGCGTCTCCGAGCGGTGGAACCGTACCATGGCCGACGCCGTCCGCACCATGCGGGTCGAGTCCGGTCTCTCCGATGGCTTCTATTTTGAAGCCATGGCCTACATGACCTAGGTCTGGAACCAGGTTCCCCACGGTCCCCTTCCCCGCCAGTCCACGCCCCATCAGCATTGGTGCGGTCGGCGTGCTGACCTCCGCCCGGCTCGCGTCTGGGGCTGCGTAGCCGTTGTGTGGCTGCCCACCCCACAGCAGGGCGGCAAGCTCGCCCCCCGCAGACGCCCCTACACCTTTCTCGGCGTGTCTCATCAGTCCAAGGCCTGGCGCTTCTGGGACCCATCTCGACACTGCATCGTCAAGTCGCGCGATGCCCTCTTCTTTGAGGACCTGTTTCCCCGCGACCTCATCCGCTCCGGCTCGTCCGTGTCCCTCCCATCGCGTGGGGGAGTGGTGAGTCCGTCCTCCGTCCTGTGGCTTTCGGGTGACATTTCACTCCGTCCCTCCGGGCCGGCAGCCCCAGCCGCGTCCGCTGGCCCCTTTGAGCCGGCAGCCCCAGTCGCGTCCGCAGACCCCTTCGGGCCGGTAGCCCCAGTCGCGTCCGCTGGCCCCTTTGGGCCGGCAGCTCGAGTCGCGTCTGCTGGCCTCTCCGAGCCAGCTGGCCCAGTCGCGTCTATTGGCCCCTCCAGGCCGGCAGCCCCACTCGCATCCGCTGACCCCTCCGAACCGACAGCCCCAGTCGCGTCCGCTGGCCCCTCTGGGCCGGCAGCCCCAGTCGCGTCTGCTGGCTCCTCCGGGCCGATAGCCCCAGTAGCGTCCGCTAGCCCGTTCCTTCCGATAGTCCCTCTGGGCTGACGGCCCCAGTCGCGTCTGTTGACCCCTCCGGGCCAGCAGCCCCAGTCGCATCCGCTCGCCCCTCCGGGCCAGCAGCCCCAGCCGCGTCCGCTCGCCCCTCCGGGCAGGCAGCCCCACCTGTGTTCGCTGGCCCCTCTGGCCCAGTAGCGCCTGTTGAGTCTGCTGGCTCCTCCGGACCACTGGCCCCGTCCACCTCCGTTGGCCCGTCAGACTCAGCACCATCTTCTGCTCAACCGCGCTACACACGTGGTCCAGGCGGCAGCCTCCGACCTCGGCCGACAGTGAGCGCGCAGATCGTCGCTCCCCGTCTCGTGGCACCTCGACCCCCTGTGGCTCCACGTGTCTCCTCCACTCCCACGGTCGTGAGTGGGGACCCTGGCACAAAGGCTCTCGGCCTGACCACTTCTGCCATCATCGCAGACCTTCATCCGGGCTCTACATTGGGGTACGCCATGCCTTATCATGAGCATCGGCATGCTGTCGTGGCTGCACTCGCACGCATCCCACCTGGGGCTCGTGATGTACACGCCCTCTCAGTCCGGTCCATAGCGCGCCCAGAGGACCCTTCCACCCTACGCGAGGCTCGAGCCTCCCTTGAGGCCGCACACTGGGATGCTGCCTGTGCCGAGGAGCTCGCTGCTATCCGACAGCACCACGTGGATGCCCTCGTCGACCTCCCTCCAGGTCGGAAGGCCATTACTGCCAAGTGGGTCTTTCAGGGTAAGTGGAAGCCTGACGGATCCTTGGACAAGTACAAGGCTCGTCTCACAGCAAACGGGTTCGCTCAGGTCCCTGGGGTCGATTACGACCAGATCTTTGCCCCAGTTGGCCGGTTCTCCACTAGCCGGGCGCTCTTCAGCCTGGTTGCCCAGCTCGAGTGGGAGCTACATCAGATGGATGTGAGCAACGCATTCCTCCATGGCTCACTAGAGGGTGAGGAGCTCTACATGACGCAACCCCCGGGCTTCGACGACGGCACTGGGAGAGTTTGGCAGCTGCGGAAGGCCCTCTATGGCCTGAAACAGTCGCCTCGGTGCTGGAACCAGGAGATCAGCAGTACGCTTCTCCGTGGCGGCCTCCAGCGCAGCGCCGCTGACTGTGCAGTGTTCGTCAGCCCGCGAGGTCAGACCTTCGCCGCGGTTCTTGTCTACGTCAACGATCTCCTCATTGCGTCGCCAGATGCGGCAGCCATCCAGCGCGTCAAGGACCTACTGCACGTCGCCTACCAGATAAAGGATCTCGGGTCTACCCGAGTCTTCCTGGGCATGGAGTACGAGCATGATCACTCCCAGGGCATCCTGCACGTCTACCAGGCTGCCTATGTGCAGACCCTGTCCACTCGCTTCGCCGAGGACTTGCCCCTCGTGCCTAGCGCATCCTCACCCATGTCACCTGATGGCGAGGTGAAGCTGAAAAGTCACGACCCAGCTGTTGTGGGGGAGCCAGTTGATGTGACCACGTATCTGCGGGTCATCGGGTCACTGATGTTCCTGGCGACGACGACGCGTCCAGACATCGCGTTCGCCGTCAACCTCCTGGCCCAGTTCTCTCAGGAGCCGCGTCACCTCCACTTTGAGGCCGCGATCCGAGTACTGCGCTATGTCGTCTCGACCCCTCGGCGAGGTCTCATGTTCCGCCGTCAGCCGTCCGTCGTCGCAGTGGGCTACACCGACAGTNATCCTGCACGTCCACCAGGCTGCCTATGTGCAGACCCTGTCCACTCGCTTCGCCGAGGACTTGCCCCTCGTGCCTAGCGCATCCTCACCCATGTCACCCGATGGCCAGGTGAAGCTGAAAAGTCACGACCCAGCTGTTGTGGGGGAGCCAGTTGATGTGACCACGTATCTGCGGGTCATCGGGTCACTGATGTTCCTGGCGACGACGACGCGTCCAGACATCGCGTTCGCCGTCAACCTCCTGGCCCAGTTCTCTCAGGAGCCGCGTCACCTCCAGTTTGAGGCCGCGATCCGAGTACTGCGCTATGTCGTCTCGACCCCTCGGTGAGGTCTCATGTTCCGCCGTCAACCGTCCGTCGTCGTAGTGGGCTACACCGATAGTGATTGGGCCGGCAGTCCAGACGGTAAGAGTCGCACTGGCTGGATTTTTCTGGTTGGGGGTACAGTTGTGTCTTGGCGCAGTGGCAAGACACAACTGTGTCTTGCAGTTGGGGTACATTGCACGCAGCACTGCTGAGGCTGAGTACGTGGCCCTTGGCTCAGGCGCGTGTGAGAGTGTGTGGCTGCGTCGTCTGCTGTCCGAGTTGCGTCAATCTGTCGCATCCATCACCTTGCATTGTGACAATGAGAGTGCCATGGCCATCGCCAACAATGACGGTGTGCCTCACACACGCACAAAGCACATCAATGTTGAGTTTCACTATGTGCGTTCGTTGTTGGATGACGGCAGCATCAGCATCGTATGGGTTGAGACTGCACGACAGCTGGCTGACTTCTTGACCAAGGCACTGAAGCGGGACTCATTCAAGAAGGCTGTGATTTCAGTCGGCGTGCGTCCGTGAGTTGCCCTCTTTGTCTCTGCCCGCGTCTCTACATACCTTGGGGGAGTCTTGATGTTGACCGTTTCTTTGCCCGTCCATGTACACTATGCCTGTGAGTCATGGGGGAGTGTTGGTTTTTTGCGCTCATTGTGCTCTGTTATTTCTTCTCGGCATGTGTACATCGGCTTGCAGATGACTGACGGCGAGACTCGACGCTGATGGAGTGTCGTCCGGTGGAGCCGATGCACACTGAGGTCATCTCGCAGTTCGCTAGAGCCTCCTCTCTCCAACGATGTTTTCAGCTCCATCGGCAGGCCTCCTCGGCGGTCGCGCTGCCCGCCGTCACTGCCACCGCAGTCGCTGTCTGCATGCGTCCAGCGCGTCCTGTCATGCCTGCGTCGTCATGCGCTGCCTAGGGTCCCTGTTGCATGTTGTATGGCCCTGTTCGGCAGCATAAACCGTCATGGGCACTGCCCGGGTTCAGGCTGCCATAACTCCTCGCTACTATTCTTCTAGCTGATTCTGACTACACGGCTGCTTTCACAGCGTCGGTATTATGGTATGGTCCAGTTTTCAAGCAAAACGGACGACGCCCGGGTTTTGGGCTGTCGGCCGTCTGGCAGGCCTCACCGAGAAAACCTGCCAGCCTGAGATCAGCTATTTTCTGATTGGCTGATGAACTGAGTAACAAGCTCTATGGAGCTGGGGGGGGGGGG
>SZWC01007945.1:99838-114217 GCA_023375785.1 Penium margaritaceum
GGGGGGGGGGGTGCTAGAACTTGGAGGGGTCCCCCATTGCTGTTCATTCTTCATTCCTAATCAGTTATTATCAGTTTTCAGCTGCTTTCTGGCGCTAACTCTAGCGCGCGCATTTTTGAGTGACAAACTCAGAGCTTCCAGACTTAGACTCTAGAGCAGCAGACTGAGGGGGCAGCTGACTTAAGCAACGAGCGTGGAAGCCCGCACGCTGCATCAACAACACTGCTGCCCCAACCTGCTACATAGACTCTCCATTTCCTGGCACTACTGCTATTGACGTGGCAACATTGTCTTCGGCACCACTCAGGTTGTCTAGCATTGCAGACATGAGGACATCAAGAGTTTGGCCCGGGAGACAGGCATAACCGTTGAAGGAACCATAGTGCAGAGAGGAATGTGTTGGTTTTCGTGCATCTCTCATTGTACTCTGTTGTGTCCTCCCAGCTTGTGTACATTGGCATGGAGATGACTGACGGCGAGAGTCGACGCTGCTGGAGTGTCGCTCGGTGGAGTGGACGCGCGCTGAGGTCCACTCATCATTCGCTGGAGCCTCCTCCCTCCGGCAATGCGATCAGCTCAATCAGCTAGCCTACTCCGCGGTCGGGCCGCCGACGGTCACTGCCACTGCAGATGCTGTCTGCATGCACCTAGCGCTGTGTCTGGTCGTGGCATTGCGTCTACAGCATCATGCAATGCCTAGGGTCCATGTCTCCTGCTGTATGGCTCTGTTTGGCATCACTAAATGTCATAGGCACTGCCTGGGTTCGGGCAGCCATAACTCTTTGCTCTTGTTTCTCTAGCTGATTTTGACGGCATGACTGTGTTCGGAGCGTCGGCATTATGGTATGGTCCAGTTTTCAGGCAAAACGGACGACGCCCGGGTTTTGGGCTGTCGGGCGTCTGGCAGGGCTTACAGAGAAAACCCTGCCTGCCACAAAATAGGTCTAGGACTATTTTCTGATTGGCTTGTTAGCTGAGTCACAAGTTCTACACTAGTGGGGGGGAGCTAGAACTTGGAGGGGTCTCTTATCGATGCTCATTCTTCATTCCTAATGAGTTGCTTTCAGTTTTCAGCTGCTTTCTGGCGCTAATAGTGGCGCGCACAGATCTGAGTAACAAACCCAGAACTTCTAGACTTCGACTCTAGAGTTGTAGACTGAGGGGGCAGCTGACTTAAGCAACGAGCGCGGAAACCCGCATGCTGCATCAACAACGCATGTTGTCCCAACCTGCTGCCTAGGTTTCTAGCTTGGTATCAGAACCAGAGCGTAGCAGCAGCAGTAGAAGACTGGCGTAATGGTGCCAGACAACGCCAGCGGACCCCCATATGTGCCAGTGCAGGGGAAATGTTGTCGGATATTATCCACCAGCATTGACCCGCCTGGTGGCACCTTCAGATTTTTTCCCATGGCCACTGGGCCAGGGAAAATGCTACCAAAATGTTTTGGCAGCACTGACCCTAACACGTGACGCAAGGAGGTGAGCGGCAGGCCGCGTCCAACACATGCGGGACGACGACGCACGCTGCAACGTCACCCAGGTGCAGTGACTCGCACCAGCACGCTGTAGCAACAGTTTGCAGCAGTGGCAGCCGCAGGCAACGACAGCGAGCAGTGGAAGCAGTAGTCAGCAGCAACTACATGCAGTAGTTGAAGCAGGCAGAATCAGTAGCTCGCAACAGCTCGCAGTAGCAGCAGCCCGTAGCAGTAGCTCGCAGCAGCAGCAGCCTGTAATAGCAGCTTGGAGCAGGAGCAGCCCGCAGCAGTAGCGAGCAACAGGGGCAACAAGCAGCAGCTGCAGCAGCGTGCAACAGCACCTGTAGGCTGTAGCAGCCGCAGTAGCAGCCAGGCGCAACAGCAGCTGCAGCGAGCAGTTGCCAGCATCGGTTGTTGCTGCTCGCTGCACGCAGCAAGCGAGTAGCGAGCAGCAGCCTGCTATTGCCAGCGGGCAGCAGCCCGCTGCCAGCAAGCAGCAGCTTGCTGCCAGCGAGCAGTAGTCTGCTGCTCGCAGCTTACAGCGGGCAGCTGCCCGCTGTGACAGACGAGAGAATGAAAAAAAGGAAAAAAACGCAAGAGAAAAAACTCCCCACTCCACCAACTTCGCTACCGCTGCTACAGCAGCTGCCTTTGTTGCTACAGCAGCCATAGCAACCGCAGCAACCCGTAGTAGGAGCAATTACTGCTACAACTGCAGCCACAGGAGCTGTAGTAGCAGTAGTAGCAGCATCCGCAGCAGCAGCAATGGCAGCAGCTGTAATAGCAACAGTAGTAGCAGCAGCAGAAGCAGCAGCAGCTGCAATAGCGGCAGCAACAATAGTAGCAAAAGCAACAACAGCTACAGCAACAGCAGCAACAGAAACTACAACTGTGGCCCCAACAACCGCCATTGCTGACGTCAGCATCCCGCTACTGATGTCACTACAGACGCCACTATTGACGTCATCAACTCACAAAAAAAAACCAAAACTGGGTGGGGCAAGGGAAGGGGGAAGCAAACCTAAGGGTAGGCAAGATGTCTTCCGCCCTCAACAGACGTCACTATTGTCGTTAGCACCACAAAAAAAACAAAAAAAAAACAAAAGGAAAGGGCATTACACCATGGCTGCTAGCCCCACTAGGGAGGGGTCCTCCTCTGTTGGGGGGACCCCCACCCCCCCTTTCTTCCAGCTGCTGCAGCAGCAGCAGGAGCAATAGTAGCAACAGTAGTAGCAGCAGCAGGAGCAACAACAGGAGCAGTAGGAGTAGCAGGAGCAGCAGGAGTAGTAGTAGTAGCAGGAGCAGCTGTAACAGCAGAAGCAGCAGTAGTAGTAGCAACAACAGCAGCAGCAGGAGGAGCAGCAGTGACAGCATCCCTTTGACGTCGTTGGCAACAAGCCTAACCCCCTTGCTGCTCTTTAGCAACAGCTCGCCGCCCTGACGTAGTAGCTTGCGGCATTGCAGCCGTTGGTCTCTCAGTCTGCCCCCATTGCGCCGCCATCCTTCACCCCTCCAGGGCACGCCAACCCAGTTGTGTCTGCTGCCACGCACTACCTGGCGCAACAGCAGACTCAACGTCAGCGGCAGACAGTGACCTCCGTCCTTGGCCCCACTCTGGGTGCCGGCCGCAGGCAAAAGGACTTTGAGACGCCCCCTTTGCCGCTTCAGGGTGGCGAGCAGTTCCGGAGCTGGGAGCTCAACTTTCGGATCTGGGCGCACGGTGAGGGCCTGTGGGCATACTACACCTTGACGTATGATGCGACCCTGGCCGACCAGTTTTATGACGCTGGTCGTGCCGTCTGGGCTCTCGTCCCTGTCGCCCCTCCGGCTTCCCGCCTCGCCCTCAAGCCCTTCTTAGGCGACTTCACCGCTGGCGCCATCCCAGACCCTGCAGCCGCGTGGCACATCCTCATTCATCCCCATCGCCTATCCAGCGAGGCTGAGATCAGCTGCCTGCTGTGGGTGTTCAACTCCCTGCACATGGGGGAGACCGAGACTGTCACCTCATACTGGCAGCGGGCAGAGGACATCCTTCGTCGCCTCGTGACCTTTGCCCCACGCCCTCTGGCCACGCTCCTCACCATCAAGCGCGGTGCCACCGATGCGTACGCGGACGTCTTCGTCCACTACCCTCACGACGTCCTCTCCACCATGGCGGCCTGGGGCACCCTCATGCCCTGGGCATATGAGCTCTTCCTCCGGATTGAGGAAGCTGGTCTGGAGGCCCAACTCCAGCGCACGGAGGCCGTCGCCTCCCCTGCAGTCGCCTCCCCTACAGTCGCCTCCATGGCCGTCGCCTCCCCCGCCGTAGCTACCTCATCATCGTCGAGGAAGAAGAAGCGTTAGAACAAGAAAGGCAAGGGTCGGCAGCAGCAGCAGCCGTAGACCGGGTCTAGCGGTGGCAGCTCGGTCTGCCACAATTGTGGCCAGCCCGGGCACAGGTGGTACACGTGCCCTCTACCGATGGATGAGGTGTGCTTCATCGCCACCATGCACCGCCACCGCGAGCGTTGTCTTACCTCTGCCACCGTAGCTGTCGTCGGCTCTGACACCATGGCCTCGTCCAGCAGCTCCACCACTCCAGTTGTTTTGCCAGTCCCGCCGACACCAGCATCGCAGCCGTCGGCGCTGACATAGTCATCCTTCTACCCGGGCTCCGGCGATGTCACCCTGCACTCCGAATACACTCCCGGGCCGTCCTCCCGTGAGCGCCAACTGGAGTAGTTCATCGCACTCCAGCTCGGCGTGCCTCGCCCTCCTCCCCAAGGAAGTACCAGTTGCATCACTTCCTGCTCTCCTATCCAGCCTTGCATGATTGAGACTGAGCTACGGCGCTTCAGGGATCCCTCCCGGCACCACATCGTTGAGTCCCGGGACGCTCTCTTCTTCGAGGACCTGTTTCCACGCGACCTCATTTGCTCCGGCTCGTTCATGTCTATCCTGTCGCGTGGGGGAGTGGTGCGTCCGTCCTCCGTCTTGCCGCTTCCAAATACACATCTCTGAGTCCCTCTGAGCTGGCAGCCCCGGTCGCGGCCGCTGGTCCCTCCGAGCCGGCAGCCCCAGTCGCGTCCGCTGCTCCCTTTGAGCTGGCACCCCAAGTCGTGTCGGCTGGTCCCTTCGGGCCAGCAGCCCAAGTCGCGTCCGCTGGTCCCACCAGGCCGGCATCCCCAGTCACGTCTGCTGGTCCCTCCGGGCCAGCAGCCCTAGCGGCGTCTGCTGGTCCCTCTGGGCCGGCACCCCCAGTCGCGTCCGCTGGTCCCTCCAAGCCAACAGCCCCAGTCGCGTCCGCTGGTCCCTCCGGGCCGGCACCCCCAGTCGTGTCCGCTGGTCGCTTCGGGCAAGCAGTCCTAGTCGCGTTCGCCAATCCCTCCGGGCGAACAACCCCACTCGTGTCCGTTGGTCCCTCTGGACTGGCACCACAAGTCGCGTCTGCTGATCCCTCCGGGCCGGAAGCCCCAGTCGCGTCCGCTTGTCCCTTCGGGCCAGCAGCCCCGGTTACATCCGTAGGCCCCTCCGTGCCAGCAACCCTGTCCGCCTCCATTGGCCCGGTGGACTTGGTGCCATCGCCTGCCCTGACACGCTACACGCGTGGCCCAGGCGGTAGCCTCCGACCCAGACCGTCGGCGAGTGCGCAGACCCGCGCACCGTGCTCTGTGGCGCCTCGACCTCCCGTGGCTCTACTTGACTCCTCCACTCCCACGGTCGTGAGTGGGGATCCTGGCACCAAGGCCCTCGGCTTGACCACCTCGGCCATCATTGTAGACCTTCACCCGGGCTACGCACTGGGCTATGCCATGCTTCATCATGAGCATCGGTTTGCCGTCGTGGCTTCACTCGTGTGCATCCCACCTGAGGCTCGAGACGCACACGCTCTCTCAGTCCACTCCACAGTACGCCCGGACGACCCAGACACCCAACGCAAGGCACGAGCCTCTCCAGATGCCGCACACTGGGACGCTACCTACGCCGATTAGCTCGCCACTATCCGACAACACCACGTGTATGACCTCGTCGACCTCCCTCCAGGACGGAAGGCCATCGGCGCCAAGTGGGTCTTTCGGCGCAAGTGGAAGCCAAAAAGGTCCCTGGACAAGTACAAGGCCCACCTTACAGCCAAGGGGTTTGCCCAGATTCCTAGGATCGATTACGGCCAGGACTTTGCCCTAGTTGGCCGGTTCTCCACTAGTCGGGCACTCTTCAGCCTGGTCGCCGAGCATGGGTGGGAGCTACATTAGATGGATGTGAGTAGTGATTTTCTCCATGCTTCACTGGAGGGTGAGGAGCTCTACATGGTGTAGCCCCTAGGCTTGGACGATGGCACTGGGAGAGTCTGGCGACCGCGCAAGGCCCTCTATGGCGTGAAGCAGTCGCCTCGGTGCTCGAACGAGGAAACCAAGAGCACGCTCCTTCATGGGGGGCTCCAACATAGCACCGCTAACCCCGCACTATTTGGCAGACAGCAAGGCCAGACTTTCGCCGCTGTTCTGGTTTACGTCAACGATCTGCTCATTGCGTCACCAGACACAGCTACCATCCAGCATGTCAAGGACGTGCTGCACGCCGCTTACCAGATGAAGGACCTCGGGTCTGCCAGAGTCTTCCTGGGAATGGAGCTCGAGCATGATTGCTCCCAGGGCGTCCTGCACATCCAACAGATTGCCTATGCGCAGACACTGTCCACCCGCTTTGCGAAGGACCTGCCACTTGTGCCGAGCGCATCCTCACCCATGTCACCCGATGGCTAGGTGAAGCTGAGGAGTCTTGACCCAGCCGTTGTGGGGGAGCCAGTTGATGTGACCATGTACGTGCGAGTCATCGGGTTACTGATGTTCCTGGCAAAGACGACGCGCCCAGACATTGCGTTCGCCGTCAACCTCCTGGACTAGTTCTCCCAGGATCCGTGTCACCTCCACTACGAGGCCATGATCCGAGTACTGCGATATGTCGTCTCGACTCCTCGGCGAGGTCTCATGTTCCGCCGTCAGCTGTCTGTTGTTGCAGTGGACTACACCGATAGTGACTGGGTCGGTAGTCTAGACGGTAAGAGTCGCACAGGCTGGATCTTTTTTATTGGTAGCACAACTGTGTCCTAACGTAGTGGCAAGCAGGGGTGCGTTGCATGCACCACTGCTGAGGCTGAGTACGTTGCTCTTGGCTCAGGCGCGTGTGAGAGTGTGTGGATGTGTCGTCTGTTGTCCGAGTTGCGTCAGTCCGTCGCATCCATCACGTTGCGCTGTGACAATGAGAGTGCCATGGCCATCACCAAAATTGATGGCGTGCATCACACACGCTGAAAGCACATCAACGTTGAGTATCGCTATGTGCATTTGTTGTTGCATGACGATAGCATCGGCATCGTGTGGGTTGAGACAGCACGACAGTTCGCTCTCTTCTTGACCAAGGCAATGAAGCGCGACTCGTTCAAGAAGGGTGTGAGTTCGGTCGGCGTGCGTCCATGAGTGGCTCTCTTTGTCCCTACTTGCATCTCTGCGTGGCCTAGGGGAGTCTGGTCGTTGAATGTGTCTCTGCTCGCATATGTGCACTACGCCTGTGAGTCATGGGGGAGTGTTGGTTTTCGTGCATCTCTCATTGTACTCTGTTGTGTCCTCCGAGCTTGTGTACATCGGCGTGCAGATGACTGACGGCGAGACTCTACACTGCTAGAGTGTCGCTTGGTGGAGTCGACGCGCGCTGAGGCCCACTCATCATTCGCTGGGGCCTCCTCCCTCCGGCGATGCACTCAGCTCCATCAGCTGGCCTCCTTGACAGTCGGGCCGGCGGCGGTCACTGCCACTGCATATGCTGCTTGCATGCACCTAGTGCTGTGTCTGGTCGTGGCATTGTGTCTGCAGCATCATGCGGTGCCTAGGGTCCATGTCTCTTGTTGTATGGCCATGTTTAGCATCGCTGACTGTCATAGGCACTGCCTTGGTTCGGGCAGCCATAACTCTTTGCTGCTTTTTTTCCAGCTGATTCTGACCGCAGGACTGCGTTTGCAGTGTCGGCATTATGGTATACTCCAGTTTTCAGGCAAAACGGACGACGCCCGGGTTTTGGGCTGTCGGGCGTCTGTCGGGGCTCACCGAGAAAACCCTGCCTGTCACAAAATAGGTCTAGGACTATTTTCTGATTGGCTGGTTAGCTGAGTAACAAGTTCTACACTAGTGGGGGGGAGCTAGAACTTGGAGGGGTCTCCCATTGTTGCATTCTTCATTCCTAATCAGTTACATTCAGTTTTTAGCTGCTTTCTGGCACTAACACTGGCGCACGCGTTTCTGAGCAACAAACCCAGAGCTTCTAGACTTAGACTCTAGAGCAGCAGACTGAGGGGGCAGCAGACTTAAGCAATGAGCGTGGAAGCCCGCACGCTGCATCAACAACACATGCTGCCCCAACCTGCTGCCTAGGTTCCTAGCTCAATAGAAGTTTATGGGCACACAACATGAATAGCTGCCGCTGGGGCCAGGCGGACTGCGTACTGGGACACGTCATTTTGCCCTGAACTTGGCCAACACCATTGTTTTCATCGAATCTTGGTGCGGACACATCCAAACGCGGAACCATATGATCCTATGGATAAATAATCACAAATCAAATGTAAAAACTGCACCCATGACCTAGTCCAGTATTGATTTGTGGATAGAATATGCAAAAACTTGCAAATAAGACCCATGGCAAGTCTACCAAGAAAATTCAAGAGGCTGTGGAAAATTTGTAGAAGTCCACAAAATGTCTCCGGCACAATGCTTCATTGCCAATTTTGTTCGCATCAACCATAAGCACGGGCATGTAGACAGAGGCGACACGTGAGAGAGCAATGAAGAGCAAGAAGGTTCCCCTTAGACATACGACACCATGGCGTGAGAGAGCAACAATAAGTTGCAAGTGAGAGTTGCAAACAACAACTGACAATCGCAAGTCACAGGTCACTGTAGTGATCCAAGCGGGGGCAAGAAGGCGAGCAGCGAGCTCGCTCTCGCTCACTACCCTCAGGTGTGGTGGTTTTCAAACTACCATCCACAATGCATTTCCAGCAAAGCATCCTGCTGGAACTAGGTTTGACCGAGCACCCGGCTCAGTCTGTGCCGAGAATGAAAACAAGCAAGCGGCAATGAGTGTGGCTGAGAATGGAGAGCACACAAGGACGGTGGAGCCTGCTGGTCTCCTGGCCCAAGGGGTTAGCTGGACGTGAGGTCATGTTTCATAATTGCACAACGTCCACTGTTGTCTCTCTCTTGTCAATCACCTGCATCAGTGAGGTGAGTGTGCAACGAGGCCAGAGTTCACCATGTGGTAATGACACATAACCAAGAGCAATTAGCTCTATACACACATGGGAACGGCAAGCATCACAACTCTCGCCTATGACCTGATGGTACAAGATAGAATTCATTAGGGCATGCAGACTCATGCAAAACTGCAACGAGCTCTGGATGTAAGGGGCCGATAGTGAAGGCCAAATCTGGCTAAGTCTAGAAAGCATTAAGAACATGGAGACAGTAGAATGAGCCCTATTGTGAGCTCATGTACTAGGGACTGGCTGTTGTGATGTGTGTCGTGTTTCTTTGTTTGTGTAGCTTACTTTGACCACTTGGTTGTGTCCATGCTTGTGCAGATCCTTAATACGGACTTTGAATTCACTTGGTACTACCTTTATTTTGACGTAAATGAAGGCTCGTATCCTTTAATTCGACGAGCGTCTTGGTTCATTTTTCGGATTTCGAGGAAGTGCAGATCGATGAACGGCATGGCTGTTCGAATTGCCGCATTTGGACTTTCCAGCAGTCGAGCGGTCGACTGTGTCACTTGCCGTCCGCTTCCTTGGCTGGCTAGTTGACGGCAAGAGTTGACCTTCACTCAAACAAAAAAGAAAAAAAAAGCAACAAGGTGTACTAAACTTGACAAAAAACGTTCCTGGACCCGGGAACCAAAAAGTGATACACACTTTAAATTCGACAAGTGACTCGCTTGGATGTTTTAGTGAAGTGCCTATTTTGACTAAACAACCATTTTCGACGAATTTCAACCTATGTCACAACAATTAATACCGAAATCAAAGAGCAGTAGGGTATGTATGCTGTGTGCTTATCAGTTGTTCTCTGTCTCTGCACATTGAAGCACTTGCGTTTATGAGACTCTGAGCGCCTCGTCTAGCCCAATCCTTGCTGTTTCTGCACCCGCCCTCTGTGCTAGTGCGATTGTTGACGGGATAGCATTTCCTTGTCAGCAACAACAATGCTAGGAAGATTCCATGTAGATTCTCATGGTATCGGAGCATCAAGGCATTCCTCGTTGAGCTGCGCAGTAGCGACGCAACAGTTGCAGTAGCCGTAAGAGTCAAAGCTACAGCCACAGGTCCTGGGAGGACCCACCACACCACGATGACCCACCGCAACACGCAGCAGTAGCACAGACGCCATTGCGGCAAAAACTGAAGTTGCATCATCACGTGATCGCCATGGAGGCAATGGTGGGTTGTCCAGCCTTGTCCACCAGAAGTTCAAGCACGTGGTGGTGCTGAACTGTCTACAAAGCTTCCTTGAAGTTTAACTTCAGGTTGCACTTACCACCGCCCGGCCGTTCGAGAGTAGGACTGCGACAATTGAGGACGCCACCATTTTGGACATGTGAGGGCTCATTGAGATGCTGTAGTCATGGTCTCTCCAATGCATCCACTCGCACTTTGTTTGGTGCCCTGTAGTTGACAAGAAATGAAAATCTAGTCTCAGATCTAGAATGCTTGGAATTTCGAGAAGACAAGAAAAACGTGATGTTTTTGTACTTCTTTAAGATTTGTTTGTGTGAAACCTCCATTGCATTCAGCATATTCTCCCACATCATTGCTCCAAATTTCATGCATTCGGACAACCTTAATCATGACATCATCATTGTGGGTGATGATGTGAGCACCAGCACCACCAAATTTCTGACTAAGACATCAAGTCTTGCTTACGCTTCAAATCTTCAAGAATGCAGTTGGATTTTCAATTCGACCACTTTGGTGTTCCGCCTTCCTGAGCACCCCACATGGCACTTGGCGACGACAAGCACACGGGGCCTACTACTCCTTCCGGCTTTGGCTCCGTGGCTTCCTCCAATCCTCGCTCTCAGGCCCCCGGCTCTTTGTTCTAGGCGTAGGAGGAAATCCGGCAGCAGCAGGTCGCGCAGGCGGCCACCCCTGAGGAGATTTTCACCATACTACTGAGGATGCTGCAGCACTCACCAACCGCAGCCAGAGCACCAGAGCAGGACGTTTAGCAATAGGGCGTGCAATATCATCTGCCGACTGAAGACGATAGCATTAGTGACGACAGTGATGGCCGTCAGAAACAATTATGGGGCCCTAGAGTGCCCGGTTGACTGCGAGAGGCCTCCAACGGTGAGAGGTTGTCGAGCTGTCTCCCATTGGGTCAACGGACCACTCGCGCACAGGATCTCGGGTTGTAAATGCCTCACAATGCCGCTCTCCAAACATATCCTTTACTGGGCTTCCGATTCCTTGTGCGCTCGAACGTGTCCCTGAGGTCACCCTTCGTACGGATTGGTGCCCGAAGGACTGAGTTATGCTTAATCGTCCCATTTTAATGTACTGTGTAATGTGTGCATACTATACATGCAATATGGTAGGTTCCTAGAAGTTCACAAGTGTGTAGACACCACATAGTACACCATTTAATCAGTGAACAAACTGTTAACATTGATAAAACACTTGTGATTTCCCATGGTTTCGTATGTATGTAATGTTTTTAAATTTTATGTCTTTAGATATCTAGTATAACATAGATCAGTCAATAAATGATATGATGGGTAAATCTGTCAGTTCTCACATATGTCGCAAACTAATCGCAACACTGTGAGTTACTTCTTGACTCAAAACACTATAGTTTGGACTATNAATGTACTGTGTAATGTGTGCATACTATACATGCAATATGGTAGGTTCCTAGAAGTTCACAAGTGTGTAGACACCACATAGTACACCATTTAATCAGTGAACAAACTGTTAACATTGATAAAACACTTGTGATTTCCCATGGTTTCGTATGTATGTAATGTTTTTAAATTTTATGTCTTTAGATATCTAGTATAACATAGATCAGTCAATAAATGATATGATGGGTAAATCTGTCAGTTCTCACATATGTCGCAAACTAATCGCAACACTGTGAGTTACTTCTTGACTCAAAACACTATAGTTTGGACTATGCTCAAAATTTGAATGGGGTTACTCGTGTCATTTGCTCAACCCTGACAAAGTCCGTGCCCCCCCCTCCCCCCAAAGTACCTCGAGTGTATCTGGGGCGTGTATCTGGAGGTGTATTGTGGACATGCAAAGTGTTTGAACTTGTGTATTACAATGTTCCATGTCGTCCCCCCCCCTCCCAAACACGTCGAGTGTATGATGAGAGTGTACCCTGGATTGTATCTGAATTGTCTATCAATACAAGACATGTGAACACTTCTGTGGAACTCTCTCTTTGTACACAAGTTTACGGATTCGATACCCCTCAGATACACACTCCAATACACCACCCCAATACACTTTTGACTTGGAGAGGTGGGGTAGAGGGCTATCCATACCCCCCCTCCATGTCGAGAGTGTATTGGGGTGGTGTATTGGAGAGTTATGTGGATAGACACTCAGACTTGTGTATTTTCTATAAGCACATTCCATACCAGGACCCCAAAAACCAGTCCCCCCCCCCCCCTCCTCAAGCACCTCGAGTGTATCTGGAGAGTGTATTTAGGGATGTACTGTGGAAATACAAAGTGTTTGAACTTGTGCATTCCACTGCTCCATGGCGTCCCCTCCCCCCAAACACGTTGAGTGTATAGGAGGAGTGTAACACGCTACACGCGTGGCCTAGGCTGCAGCCTTCGACCCAGGCCGTTAGTGAGTGCGCAGATCTCCACACCGCACACTGTGGCGCCTAGGCCCCCCGTCGCCCCAAGTGCCTCTTCCACTCCTACAATAGTGAGTGGGGATCCCGGCACCAAGCCCCTCGGCCTAACCACTTTGGCCATCATTGTAGTCTTCCACCCAGGCTCCACACTGGGCTACTCCATACTCCATCAGGAGCATCGGCATGTCGTCACGGCAGGAAGGCCCCCTATGGCCTGAAGCAGTCACCTTGGTGCTGGAACCAGGATATTGGTCGCACGCTCCTCCGCAGCGGCCTCCTGCGCAGCACTGCTGACCCCGCACTGTTCATCACCCCACGAGGCTAGACCTTCGCCGCTGTCCTGGTCTACGTCAACGATCTCCTCATTGCGTCGCCAGACGTGGTTGCCATCCACCGCGTCAAGAATCTGATGCACACCGCTTACCAGATGAAGGATCTCGGGTCTGCCCGAGTCTTCCTAGGCATGGAGCTCGAGCATGATCGCTCCCACGGCATCGTACATGTCCATCAGGCTGCTTATGTACAGATTCTGTCCACTCGCTTTGCCGAGGACCTGCCTCTCGTGCCAAGCGCATCCTCACCCATGTCATCCGATGTCCAGGTGAAGCTGAAGAACTCTGACCCAGTTGTTGTGGGGGAGCCAGTTCACATGACCACGTATCTGTGAGTCATCGGTTCACTAATGTTCCTGGCGACGATGACACGCCTCGACATCACGTTCAACGTCAACCTCCTGGTTCACTTCTCTCAGGAGCCGCGTTACCTCCACTTCGAGGCCGCGATCCGAGTACTTCGCTATGTCGTCTTGACTCCACCGCAAGGTCTCATGTTCTGCCGACAGCCGTCTGTTGTCGCGGTGGGCTACACCACAGTGACTGGGCCGGCAGTCAGGATAGTAAGAGCTGCACAGACTGGATCCTTTTGATTGGCAGCACGGCTGTGTCCTAACGCAGTGGCAAGCAGGGGTACATTGCACGCAGCACTGTTGAGGCTGAGTACGTAGCTCTTGGCTCATGCACATGTGAGAGCGTGTGGTTGCGTCGACTATTGTTAGGGTTGCATCAGTCTCTCGCATCCATCACGGTGCATTGTGACAATGAGAGTGCCATGGTCATCGCTGACAACGACCGCGTGCATCACACACGCACAAAGCACATCAATGTTGATTAGCATTATGTGCGTTTGTTGTTGCATGACGACAGCGTGAGCATTGTGTGGGATGAGACAGCACGGCAGCTTGCTGACTTCTTGACCAAGGCACTAAAGCGGGACTCGTTCAAGAAGGCTGTGCGTCTGTGAGTTGGACTCTTTGTTCTGGCCTACGTCTCTGTGTGCCCTGGTGGAGTCTTTCTATTGAATGTGTTGCTGCCCGTCCATGTGCACTGTGCCTGTGAGTCATGGGGGAGTGTTGGTTTTTTGCATCTCTCATTGTGTTTTGTTGTGTCCTCCTTGCTTGTGTACATCGGCGTATAGATGACTGACGGCGAGACTCAACACTATTGGAGTGTCGTCCGGTGGAGCCGACGCACGCTCAGGCCTACACGCAGTTTACAAGAGCCTCCTCCCTGTGGCTACGTGCCCAGCTCCATAGGTAAGCCTCATCGGCGGTCGAGTCGCCGGCGGTCACTAACACTGTAGATGTTGTTTCCATGCGTACAGCGCTGGATCTGACTGTACCATTGTGTCTGCAGCGTCATGCTCTGCTTAGGGTCGAAGCTTCATGTTAGTGTGGCACTGTTATCACTAGGGACTATTGTCGGCAGTGCTTGGGCTTGTGCAGCCATAACTCTTCGCTACTATTATTCTAGCTATTTTTGGGTTTGCTGTGTTGGTTTTATGGTATGGTCCAGTCTTTAGGCAAAACGGACAACGCCCGGGTTTTGGGCTGTCCACCATCTGGCAGGGCTCACCGAGAAAACCCTGCCTGCCAGAAAATAGGCCTATATTCTGATTGCCTGGTTAGCTGAGTAACTAGCTCTACAGGGCTGGGGGGGGGGGGG
>SZWC01007946.1:9606-25171 GCA_023375785.1 Penium margaritaceum
CATAGACATAGACATAGACATAGACATAGACATAGATATAGATATAGATATAGATATAGATATAGATGTAGATGTAGATGTAGATGTAGATGTAGATGTAGATATAGATATAGATGTAGATATAGATATAGATATAGATGTAGATATAGATATAGATATAGATATATATAGATATAGATATACATACATATAGATATAGACACAAGTATAGATACAGATATAGATTCAGATACAGATACAGATACAAATACAGATACAGATACAGATACAGATACAGATATAGATACAGATACAAATACAGATACAGATAGAGATACAGATACAGATACAGATACTCATACAGATATAGATATAGATATAGATATAGATACAGATATAGATACAGATATAGATGCAAATATAGATACAGATGATATAGAAACAGATATAGATAGAGATACAGATATATATGCAAATACAGATACAGACACAGATATGGATACAAATACAGATACAGATACAGATATAGATACAGATACATATAAAGATATAAATATAGATATATATAGATGCAAATACAGATAAAAATACAGATACAAATACAGATACAGATGTAGATACACATACAGATGCAGATGTAGATACAGATATAGATACAGATACAGATACAGATACAGATACAGATACAGATACAGATACAGATACAGATACAGATACAGATACAGATATAGATATAGATACAGATACTGATACAGATACAGATACAGATACAGATACCGATACAGATACAGATACAGATACAGATATAGATATAGATATAGATATAGATATATAGATATAGATATAGATATAGATACAGATACAGATACAGATACAGATACAGATACAGATACAGATACAGATACAGATACAGATACAGATACAGATACAGATAGAGATAGAGATATAGATACAGATATAGATACAGATACAGATACAGATACAGATACAGATAGAGATACAGATACAGATACAGATATAGATATAGATATAGATATAGTTTTAGATAAAGATATAGATATAGATAATGATATACGAAGAAAGTCACTAGTTGAAGGCACTGAATGCCACTGATTTGCTTGGTCACACTCGTGTCATGCATGAGTGGGCCCTAATGCATCAACGACATCCGTTGCTTGCGATCAACAACTTTCGTCGCTGACTGTCGATGTGCTAGGACCCACTCATATCATGTGTAAGGGGACCCCGTCGCATCAACGACCCGGATTGCATGCGTTGAGCGACTTTCATTGTTGGCCGTAGATTTGCCGGAGCCCCTCTCGTGTGAGAACTTTGAAATCAGACAATCCTGGGAAGAAAAAGGGACCAGCTTGCAGAGTTTCAGTGTCAAAAACAACAAGATTAACAATGAAACCCAGCGAAGAACCCAACACATACTTAACGCCCATGTTCTTTTTCCTAGCTGGGCCCGAAAATCTCGGGCCCACTATGTTCTTTTCAATGATCATGTAGTCTCAAACTCCACACAAACTATAATGAACATCCACCAAGGGTATCACAAACCAAAGAATCGAGGGGCTTGTGATCCATGCATGGCATGCAACGAATGTTTAGGACATCTCGTGATTTTTTGCCCTTTGACATCGTTGTATGTGTTGTTTTTCAATGTGACGGTGTCATATGCATTCGTGCAAAACTTTAGCATTGTCACATGAGGTATTTTGTTCCCAAATGTGGGTCTAAGAATCTTCTACCCTTGGAAGAAACTAGCTCAAAACATGAGCACATGATCTAGAAATTTCCAAGTGCCATGTCATTGTTTCTAGGATGAAATAATTTTCATGTAGAAAATTACAACATTGCGGACATGTCATTCATTTCAGTTTGGCTTAACACATTAGCCAGGGACTTCCCAGTATATCCACTAGTGTAATGTGGGAATGCACATTCTTTTTCTTAGACTTCCACAATCCCACACATTACTCATTCCAAAGAAGATCCTTAGATGAATGTACTTCGTAACCCTGTGCACGCCTCGCGTGCAACATTGGCACTTGTTCATGTATGTAACAGATTTGACATGGATTTTGACTTCGAGGGTGAAGTCGAACTTCGCCCTTCATCGCGAGCTCGCAGGAGGGGTTTCACAGCGAAACCTCCCTGCTAGCTCGCAATGACCCTGCCAAACACCCCATTTTAACTAGGGGGTTTGTCGAGGGTCTGGGGGGGTTTGTAGGATGTGGCGCATCCTGAAAACCCCCCAGTGTAACTAAGGGATTTGCATGATATTAGGGGGGGGGGGAGGGGAGGGGTTTGCGACATGCGGCGCACGCTGTGATAGAAGAACCTGCCGGGCACCACTATCGCAGGGCCCGGCAGGTACCCAGGCAAGTAAAAAAATAAAACCCAAACCCCCAGTGTAACGAGGGGGGTTGCATGATATGGAGGGGGGGGGGGGTTTGCGACATGGGATGCACGCTGTCAGGGATGGCAAACTGCGGTATTGTGTACCGGCGGTGCAAAGTAGCGCGTTATTTTGACAAAAAAGTGTACCGTACCACGGTATCGGTATTATTGTCGAAAGTATTGCGGTACACGGAAAAATATATTTTTGGGACGTTATTTGGTGGTGATCACGTTTTGCCGTCACTGCAGTGGTACTTTGAAAATTTCTTTGATTTTCGACCATGTTTGTGAAGTTTCAACGCCCAGATCCGCTTTTTCTGTCATCCCCACCCTTTGTTCGTCGCGTCCACAAGAATCGGCATGCTATTGTTGTCCTTTTGTGGCGATTTGGGCCTCGAAACTTTTAGAGCAACTCGGTACGGTACCGTAGTACAGTACTGTGTTACTCATGCGGTATCCTAGGGGGTTACTACCGATACCGTACAAGTACCGCGAGAAGAATACCGTACCGCGGTATGCTCCATACCGCGGTACAATAACGCGCGTTACTGCGTTATCGGTAGTACCGCCGCCATCCCTGCACGATGTGATAGAAGAAAGGGGATCTGCCGGGCCCGTTACCGCGGGGCCCGACAGGTACCTAGGCAAGTAAAGATAAATAAAACCCAAAACCCCCAGTGTAACTAGGGGGTTTGTCGGATATTAGAGGGGGGGGGGGGTTGTGAGATGTGGTGCACACAAACACGCAAGTTTTCAAGTTCGCACTTGCGAACTCCAAAACTCGCGAGAGGGTTGCTTCTGACATCGGCGAGGCCAGTGTCAGCACTGTCCAGTTCGCCCTCAAAGTCGGTGAATTCCGACTCCGAGGGCGTAGGTACAGTTGTCCTTTTTTCCATTTTCGCTCGCACAAAACAAAACATGGGCGCCGCTGTCATTTTGTTTTTGACTATGGACACCATTGCCTTTCCGTTTTCGATTATGGACACCACCGTCTTTCCGTTTTCGACTATGGACACCGCTGATCTATCAAGCGAAATGATGGGTGTATTAAAACACCATCCCAAAAACTATTTGAACTTATAAGACTTTGCGTGTCTCCCTCGCGCAGACTGTTTTTGAACTAGGTTAACTGAGATAACCAATCTCAACGACCTTGGATTCCATCAAAGAACAAAGTGTTCATCGTGCGGTATTCACCAAACGGGTGTACCATGATGACAATCATTGTGGTACAAGTTGGAAGACCAAGTAATTGTGATGGAAAATTTCTGAATCACATCCGGTGATCATGGAACAACTAATTCCTAAATCTTTTTGTGATTAAGTAATCACTTCCAAGGGTTTCATTTGAGAACCCGTCAATGGATTGTGTTTACCAAGTTGCAACAATCGGTGTTACTTCAATGTCTTCTCTTGTGTACATTCGGTACTTCCACTCAACAGAGTATCTTTCATATGTCTTATCAGAAGCACTTGTAGAGGGTATCGCCCTCGTCAAAGACATCTGAAAAACCACCATAATCCTGGACATCACCACATCAATATCCAAAAACATGTTGTACTTGCATTCGCAAATGTACATCAATTGAACCATGTCCAAAACCAAGGGACTCGAGTCGCTTTACCATGACCTTTTGGGTCAGTGAAGCATGGTTATACTACACTATAGTAATTATGATCTCTCTCAAAGATTGGTTTTGTTCCAAAAAATATGTGTTGGATTTACTTTATGCATCGATATCCTATAAGCGGTGCTATACCATATCTGCGGCATGATCGGATTCCATCCGCATGATGTATGAAGAGTTTTACGTACACGACTAGTGTACCGTGTCACGATGCCATCAACTTTGAGGCTTTTCTTAAAACATCAAAAGAATCTGATGAGAAACATCGTTTCTCAAGGCCCATCTTGAAGAGTCCTTTGACATCAACATTTGGTTACAAAACACTCGTCATTATCTTGTTTCAATGTTGATTATGACCCGTTATGTGGTCATTCGGACCACTAAGATATGGATGCTGACACACTGTTAGCTGGAAGCTATCGGCTTATAGACCATCTCCACAGTCATAAGCTTTGAGCGTAGAACCTAAGGGTGAGGCTGGGTGTCGTTGAAATCGGTCGTTGGACGCTATCGGACAGTTCGTTGTGCATTTTGTTGAAGGACATATGAAGTCCACGAATTGCGGGCCGCCTAGCAATCATCATCATCGCCGGTCAGAAGACTGGCACAGTCGGTCAGATCCGGAGCGTCTCTTCCCGAACGCGGACGCATGTTGAGGTTCCAACCATCGATATTCGCACGTGATTGGTGGAGACGGGGATCGTTGGGCCGATTCCATTCAGTCATCCATTCTGTGTGGGGCCTGCTAGGATTGTTGGAGGAGGGAAGCCTTGAGTTAATCCGGACGGATCGACGTGGAGTGCCGAGCTACGCAACCTAGGCAACTGTAAGGCTAAAACCATGCGGACAAGAAGTTGCGGTCATCGTTGAAATCGATCATTGAGGAGCCCAACGACTGATTTCAACGACACCCAGCCTCACCCGAAACCTTGATGTGATCCCAACTATTTCGTAGTTGGTTCGGAGAAATCTACGACATCGTCATAGTACTCTGGAGTACCATTAGTAGAAAACGAGTGTCGCTTATCTTCTCTGAAATGGGTTTTCACCAAACTATGGATGAATTTATGTCATTGACATCAAATCACGTACTTTTTTTTTATCCATATCCATGACATGTTCACTCGTCGAGTGATGATAGACTGAAGGTGTTGCCTTCAATTTTGTTCACTTTCGACATTCGGTCAATCCTGTCACACGCCAGAAGTGACTCTTGCAATCTTTGACCACCACATTGTGGTGTCATAAATCACTAAGGACCCATCCAAGAGTCTGCGTCCCTCTCTGGCGTATTTACAACCCCCATTGACAATCACCATTGTCTTCTGAACATGGTTGTAAGTACACTCATGTACCTTTTTCTCATCGGTAGCAGTCGGGTAGCACGATCTGTATCCACCACTTACAGATCGATACGATGCCAATGGTTTTGCCATTGATTATTAATTCAATGATGTCATCCTTGACACGTTCAATCATGGACCGATGCTTGTATCGGCCATGACTAATGATGTAGAGAACCTCCGAAAGGTGCTGATGCATCTAGTACTCAATGTGTACAGACATTGCGATGTCAATACTCGAGGATTGAAGTTGGTGTGTTAACACACCAGGTTTGTTAAACATCTCATGACATAGTCATGAAACGGGCTAAGTCATGAAACGATCGTACTTGCCTTTGGATATTGTAGCGCAATAGGACGTGCGACTGTTGTAGCACACGTCCTACGTCTTACATCCTGTTGGTCGTTATTCTTGTCCAAAGCATCAACTGATATCGTCAGCTTGTTCAAAATTCACAAAACCGTTATGATCATTCTTCTGTTCAAATTATCCATAACTGAATTTCGTGATCGACGCACCAACAACTAGTGGATAAGGTTTTCTTTTGCATGTCGTGCATGCTTTCTACTCATGTGGTATACACAATTTCACGAGGCTGAAGTACGATGGCCTCAATCACATACCATGATCTGTTGAAAAGTGGTTTGTCTCCGGCACCTCTTGTGCTCATGCAAGTCGTGCATGTCTTGGATGTACTGGTACTCAACCAACTGGGCTTTTGTAGCATGTTCCATCTTTGGATATAGAGGAGTTTATCCCCCTTTAGCATGAACCTGATTTGAGATAATTCTCCTCGTCACACATGTAATAGAGCCGATAAAATTTGATTCATACTTCTTTTGGAAGTGCATTCCCATACTGCTATTGACAGGGTGAAGTTTTTAACTTCCAATGGTCGTCACTGTCGGTGGCAGCCGAGATCACTGCATCTTTGTTATGCCGTTGGGACATACATATGATCACCACAGCCGTCTGTGATTGTTTCTAACCATGCCTATCGGTTCTCCATTTGAAGGATTCGACAGTATGACCATCCTCGACTTTGTTGAGATGCCTTGCAAATGTCAAATGACGTGCTTTCGGCGCTTCGAATAACATGCTTGACGTACTTGCCATAGAACCACTCCACACATAGATTGTATGCTTTTGTTTGCTGGTGTATCACAAGCTTCTTGCTACTTGATACAACGGTTTGCGATCGGCACTCATGTTATTGTTGCAATCGGCATCTTATGACATGTATTATACCATCAACACTAGCATAGCTAGTCCAATCACAGCTCATGGCCATAGTGTGTTCGGCACTCGCATTAGTGGTGCATTCGGTACCCATGAAAAAAGTACAACCCGCAGTTTTTGCCAATCGTGCTATCGGCATCTATGACAACAGTGAATTCGGCACTTGTGTCAATGATTTAACTGACACACTCATCGGCCATGCATTCAACATCATGGTAATCATGCGTTCGGCAATCACGTGAATGCCGCGGTTGCATTTTTCATGTTGGTCATATTCTAGGTGCAACCGGCAGTTGTCAATCGACCATCATGCATGGATTTCCACCATCGTGTGTGTGTGTGTGTTGAGTGCAATCGGCACTCACATCCTTATCTTGTCAAAATCTAATCACAAATGGATTATCTAGCATTCTTGGTGTAATCGATACCCACATGGATACGCAATCGGAATTTGTTTTGGTCATACCTCCATAGACCATAAGCAGTGCGTTCGATACTAGCATCCTGGATGCTTTCGGCATCCATGATTAAAGTGTCACTGGCACTTTTTCACTGGTGTTGTTGACAAGAATAATTTTTCTGCAACCATCACTTATGCTATTACCGTAGTGCAATCAACACTAACGTCGATGATGTGGTCAACACCCGTGTAACTATGCAATCCACACTTGCTTTGTGGTGTCCGCACATTTTTCATTATTGCAACAAGTAGGTGAGTTGTCGAGTGGTCACAGCATGTACGGTACCTTTTTTATTTTATTTGGAATCGAGAACTTGTCTCAATGCAATTCAATAGTTTTGCAACCCGGCGTACTTTGTTGTGACTCCTTTGCGCAAAAAAAAATTGTTTAGCACATGAACAACCCGCGTTGAGCCATGTCGTGGCTTTGAAAGGTCAGCCCTTCCAGGTTTTCTCACACAATGCCTCAAACTTTGAGATCGATCCACAAAAATTTAGGCACTTTCGATACTAAATTTCTTGCATAGAAACATTTCTAAGTGAAGTCCGACATGAAAAACTGTCGGTTTTTCCTCCTTTGTGTGCTTCGAAATGGGAAAGGAAATAAAATCAGAACGCTGATTTGTGGCAGCGCTGAACTAGAGCTTTTGGCTGTTTTGCGTCAAAATCCATGGTCAACTTGACCACACACTCGGGCTCAACAGTAAAAGTTTGCACCGTACATAATGTTAACATTATATTTCTAAACCACTTGACATAGAATAGCTCAACTTGAGAATTTATGATAATTGAACATCATCCTGGCACATCAAGTGCCTTCTTTCTGTTTGATGCTTGAAATTTTCCAAGCGTCATCCGGTGGTGTGTTGGAAAAACAATCGGTCTTCCCATTTTCCATACATAGGGTTTTTTTCTTGAGAAATTCTCAAAATATTGTAGAGCTCAGATGAAGCCCCTTGCCGCTTATTATGGTTGTCAACCCACGGCCAACAAGGCCAAACATCGGGTTCAACCGAGGAAATCGTCCTTGCCTCTTGTGCTTGTGGCACTTAGAGATTTCATTTTAAGAATACTTTCATTTCACGCTAATTTGGAGCTCCGCCTGAGCTTCAAACTGCTTTTTGAGGTGCCCAAATCTGCCGCCAAATGGAGGAGCTGTCCTCCGATTTGCATTGGAACAGCAGGGTCCAAAAACAAACCGTGTTTGGGAAAACTTGTCCACTTAGGAATTGACCATCTGTCCTCAAAATGTTAACACTCAGTCTCAACCGGCTACGCCACTCGTGAAAACTATTGGTAAATTCACATTCCTTGTCTGCAATGCCCGCACGCCTTGGGCCATCCTCTGTGAGCAAGATGGAAGTCTGGAGGAACCTTCCTCTCTTCCTCCCGGTTGAGCTATCGGCCCTTGTGAGTGGGGCGAACAGGGAGGTCCCTTCCTCGCCTCCCACCCGAGCTGCCTCCCCTCCCGTCCCTATGGGCCGTTGGCCACGTGAGGAGGAAGGAGAGGGGGAAACATACCCTTTCCTCCCCCTTGGACAGTCAGTCTTGTGAGAAGCGGGAAGAAGGGAAGACCCCCCCTCTCCTCCCTCATGGACCGTCGGCCCATGGGGGGGAGGGGGACGACACCCCCTCTCCTCCCCAATGGCACTTTCGGCGCCATGGCGGAGGGGAAGAGGAGAGGGGGAGCTCTTCGCTCTCCTCCCTCCTCGACGCTGTCGGCGCAATGGGCGAGGGGGAGAGGGGGACTCGTCCCTCCCCTCCCCCTTGGCGCAGTCGGCGCTATGGCGGAGGAGAACAGGGACGGGTTCGTCCCTCTCCTCCCCCTTGACGTCGTCGGTGCCATGGATGGGGAAGAGAGAGAGGGGGGAGGGGGAACTTGCCCCTTTCCTCCCCCTCGGCGCTGTTGGCACCATGAACAAGGAGGGAGGGGGAGTCGTCCCTCTGTCCCCTTGGCGCTGTCGGCACCATAGAAGAATGGAGATGGAGCTCTCCCCTCCCTTCCCCTCGGCAACGTAGACACTAAGGACGGGGGGAGGAGAGGGGGTTCTCCCCTCTTCATTCCCCTTGGTGCTATCGGCGTCATGTCAATGGGGGGGGAGGGAGGGGAAGACTATCCCCTTACCTCCCTTCTCGAGCTTCAACTTGTCGGAGCTTCGGCTCGTCGTAGCTCTACGAGCTACGCGAACGTCACGGGCTCGTCACGGGTGGCGTTTGGTGTCCCTGTTGGGAGACCCCTCTATTTTTGGATTACATAGTAACCTTATTGTAATAACTTTTTGGATTGCATAGTAACCTAATTGTAATCAATCTATTGTAAAAATCTTTGGCATTTCCCGATGCTCCGACAACTTTACAACAGTGGCTTCATCCACAAACAGACCGCCAAAATATCGAGGTCCTTGGTCCCAATCTATTATGGACTAAATTATGTTCAACATGGTGGTAAATAAATTTCACAAGAATAGAATATTAGTCCAATAGGTTATGGAAACCTACTCATTAAATTATGCTATTCAAAGTTTTGTAAAATTATGCATGAGATTATACTTGGTTTTAATGTAAGGATTTGTCATTGTTTACCACGTTATAAAGAGGGAAAACTCATGAAGACTTGGAAGGGATGTTTTCATCAGAATATGAATATGTGCTTATGAACTTATAAAATGGGTAATTTTTTATTTTCTCCCTGGGAAAGCTAACAATTTTGGTATAGGTGAAAAAGTATGAATATTCGTGAGGGAAAGTTTCATTACATATACAAATTCATAGTGAAGAGTATTATGTGTAAGTTTGTACAATTAGTGACTGTTTCTTTTGTGAAATTTTCTTTCTGGCATGTTGTTTCTCACGCTTGCTTTCTCGGTGAATGATCTTCGTAGGCACAAAGGGACTTCATGTGTTTGTGTACATTGTTGTAGATTAGAATTTTCATAAATTTAGTATAGACATATGCTCCTAATGTGGGAAGGTACATATGATACAAGTATATGAACATTCGTACATGCTTAATGCGTCTAGCATATTTGCAATGGAAAAATGGCCATGATCTATGAAAAGTGTACCGATATATTACTATAATGCGAATATACATGTAACTTAGTGATATCAGTGTTTCTATATGCTTAATACTTCTAATATGATTATAATGCCAACATGCATAATGAACCTAGTATGGTTAGATGACATCCTATTGAGTCATGACTATAATTCCAATACCCATGGAAGGTAATGATTTCAGTGTGTCTATATGCTCAATATGTCTAATATGCTTAGAATTCCAATATGTGTATGAAACATCGTATAATTAGATGAAATCTTATTGGTTCATGACTGCCAATATGCATTAAACGTAGTTATTCTGGTGTGTGTGTGTATGTGTGTGTATGTGCTTTATATGTGCAATATGCTTATAAAGCCAATATGCACAGTAAACCTAGTCCTGTTAGATAAAATCCTATCGGGTCATGACTAATGCCAAAATGCAGATGAATGTTTTTATGTCTACAGTATAATGCATATGTATAGCTACATGTAGATGCCTAAAACTCTTATTGTTCTTGTTATGTACAAAGCGTGTTCATAAGTCTTTCAGTCCACGTCACTGTACATATGTACACGCTATGTATTCTCACTAGTTCTACGGCATTGTCTGTTTTGCCATGAAACAACCAACCTGGGTTGTTAAGATGATGCTTCTAAGAATCATGTCTACTGATAACGAGTATTGAAAGACAATACATACCTCCTTACCTTGATTACCTACTAAGAATGAAGTTGAATTGTTGTCGACTGTGTGCGAAGAAGACAATAAAATGTGATGTATTTTGGGTATACAAATCAGTCTGTTTGCATCATGGCAAACACTTTTGATCACTTTGGAATTGTCAATAGATGAAACTGGCAGGTGTTGTATGCAATGATGTGCAAGTGGGAGTGAATGGGAAATGGCTATCACAAACTAGACTCACCATGATCTACGTAGCTAGACACCACGACACACCAAAGTTACCACGACGTATCCTGCATGCCTAGACGACGAAAGACGTCAACGGCCATTGGTGCTTCAACAATGCAATGCATCTAGTGTGGTCTGAACCGGCATCCACTCGAACCACGATGACGTGGTTGGTTCTTCAAAGGGGTCCCTTCCGGAACCGCGAGGTGGCTATGGCCTGTTAGGTTTCCCAATGTACCCCAGAACCACATGCTAGGGACTCTATACATGTTACTGGAACATGACGCCATCCATGGCAATGGATGTCAACAACAAAAGTGGTTCACATTTGTGATGCATGTGTGCATGGAACAAGTCCCCATAGATAGGATGGGTCTTCAAATGTGTAAATTGGGTGATGTCGAAAGTAGGTAATCATGTTGGTATTGTCAATAGATGAAACCGGCAGGTGTGGTATGCAATGATGTGCACGTGGGAGTGAATGATAAATGACTAAAAACAAACTAGACTCACTTTACTCTACGTAGCTAGACAGAACGACACACCAAATTGACCATGAAGTATCCTGCATGCCTCGACGACGAAAGACATCAACGGAAATCAGTGTTTGAACAATGTAGTGCATCTAGTGTTTACTGAACTGACACCCACTCGAAGCACGACGATGTGGTTGGTTCTTCAGAGGGGTCCCTTCCAGAACTGTGGGGTGGCTATGGCCAGTCAGGATTCCCAATGTACCCAACACCACATGCTAGGGACTCTATACAGGTCACTGGAACATGATGCCATCAATGGCTATGGATGTCAATGACAAAAGTGGTTCAAAGATGGGATGCACGTGTGCATTAAATGAGTTGCCGAAGTTGGGTCTTCAAATGTGTAGATTTAATCACATTGAAAGTAGGTAACCATGTTGGTATTGTCAATAGATGAAACTGGCAGGTGTGGTATGCATTGATTTGCAATTGGGAGTGAATGGTAAATGTCTATCAAAATCTAGACTCACTTTACTCTACGAAGCTAGACACAAAAACGCACCAAACTGACCACGATGTATCCTTCATGCCTAGACGACAAAAGACGTCAACGGCCATTGGTGCTTGAGCAATGCAGGGAATCTAGTGTGGACTGAACCAACACCAGTATTACCACCGGGGTCTGTTACATGGGGAATACAACGACATCAGTACATTGGTAGACATTGATGTAGCATCGATGTCATTGTGTTCCGGCCAGTCTTGAACTCAAGTGGAGGCGGTTGCGCCACCACCTGGTCAGCGACTAGATTTTTTTCGCTGCTGCATGTCGGCGTCCATCGAGGTGCCGATGCACCTCGATGGGTAGTGCACGGTTTCACTTTGCTGGAGCATGAAATCTCATTAAAGTAAGGTCCTACTTTGTTGCCTTACTTTCTTGGAAGCACTTGTCCCATTAAAAAAGATCTATCCATGCAGTTTTGACTTTGTACGTCTTTGAGGTGATGCCATCGGGTTGGACCAATCTTTGTTTGAAACTTCCAAGGTTCTTTTTCTATGATTCCAAGTCCGGCTTACCCGGTTTGTCAAAATGTGCATGACCCCTATTTATGGACGTAAAAAAAGGGGATCATGCTTTATGATCGTAGACATTGCCGACGTGGCGCACAAACATTATACATAAGTGAAAAGTTTTGGCTGAAGTGTAATGTTTGGCCCTTGTTTGTCCATCAGCGCCGCACTCCCTGAAATGCGGCAATGCCACGGTGGACGTTGTTCAACATATCTTGCCTGATTTTACGACTTTTACTTTTCACCCTTTTTTTCTTTTCTACGCTTCACATCACTGAACCGTTACGGTTTGAATCTCGTTTGTTTGTGGATATGGTAATCGTGTGTGCACTGAATTCATTTGTGACTCTATACATGGATACAACAAAATGAATCCTACTACAACACTAAATGGTGATGTGTCCATCAAATGTATCGAGTGGCCTCGGTACGATCGAACCCTGCAATCGAACCGTTTGCTAAAACAACGTGGAAAACTATTGTTGGCTCGATCACCCATGAAGCCGAACCCGGCTGAGCGGTGCTTGTGTGTACGTCATGCCCAAGGCAGGTAGACACAGCATCTTGAGCTGTTCCAAGTCGGGCTTGGTGCCTTAGGCACCAGGCGGCTCTCCGCCGGCTCTGGTGCCTTAGGCACCGATCAACCAACTGCGGCCGTTGCTAGCCGCCATGGAAATGACCGGGAGCAGCTCTGCAATGCAGTCGACGGAGCTCCCCGTCTTCAACCCCCCTAAGGGTCCAGTCTGCAAGGGTGATTTCTTGACCCTAGCACTTTCGCGCCATCTTAACAAATGGCCGACCGTGACAAAAAAGGCTGGTTTTCAATGCAGGTCATGTGGCTCTAAGCTCCCTGGCACCTGCGACCGTATCCGGGGCCACTTTGGCGAAGCCAACGCCAACGTTGCAAAGTGCCCAAATCCGCCACCGTTGGCACGTCATGCCCTTGGCCTGGAGCATGCCGCTGTGCCAACTGGGGAATAGAGGCCGTTCTATGCGTTGCTGTACAATGGCAAGGGGGACTCTTGGGATATACTGGAAAAGCCGGGGTCATGGGTGCGGCTGTGGGAAGAGAGGGAGAGAGCAGCCGAGCGTGAGAGGGCGAGCATCACCGCCGTCGACTCTGAGGAGAAGCAGAACGTGAGGCCGAGGCTGCTGCTACCCGCCTTGCTACTGAGATTGCTGTCGGCATCCTAAGGTCCATGCCCATTATTGACGTCAATCAAATGGCGGGCATGCGGCAGAGCAACATGGACAGGTTCAGTGGACAAGAGAACAACGAGAAATACCAGCTCAGGCGCGCTGCCCATCTCGTTCTTCAAGCAGAACATGATGATGGAGGTGGTGTTTCTGGCCAAGCACACAAGACCGGCTTTCCGCCTGCCTCATAGGGGCAAGGTGGTGGAGGTACTACTCCCGTAGCTGGACAAGGAGCTAGAGGCCCTGGATGAGCCGCTGAAGCAGCAGTGGAACATTACCAAAAGAGCAGTGTGGCGGTGGATGAGTGGGTGGATAAGCAGTCCCGTCCAATTTACAACACCATGGCGGTGAAATTCCAGGGGTCCTGCCATGTGTTCTCTCGCGATGCGAGCGGGATGGTGCACAATGCAAACCACATGGCGAGCATGATTGAGGATACCATCATAGAGGTGGGTGACATTGTCGGTGTCATCTGCGACAACACCAACGTCAATAAGAGGGCCTTTGAGGACCTCAAGGAGTTGTACCCGCAGATCTCCTTTTGAGGGTGATGCGTCCACAATGTGGACCTCATCATGAAGGGCATCGGCAAGACGGACTGGGGTGCGGTGGTGCTGTCAAGGGCGGAGAAGGTGGTGACATTTTTCCGCAATGAAATGCAGCGGTCCTGGCTGAAGCATGAGAGTGACGGCCTGGTGCTGCTGCCCAAGTGCGACACCCGCTTCGTGACGGTGCACATTGTCGTCCAGCGCATGCTGGACATGCGCCCCTTCTTGCTCAAGATGGGGTCGTTGAGGGGTGATATCCACAAGTTCCAACAGCCGGGAGTGGAAGACAATGGGGCAGCACCGTGAGGCGGGGTTTCAGGCACGCAAGAAGGCAGTGTGTGCCTTGGTCCGCCGGCATGTCTTTTAGGTGCAGCTACGGGAGATGTGTGACCTGCTGAGTCCCCTTGTCAAGGTACTCCGCATTGCAGACCACCCTAGCGAGTGGGTTTCAGAAATATACGAGGGTCTGCTGGACTGCATGGAGAAGCTGCGTGCACTTGCAGAGCCGAGGGGAAGCAACCCTGCATGCGTGGACAATGCCCATGTGCAGTTTGACATGGGCCGCCTGTCACAACGGTTGGAAGTCCGACATGGCGTGTCCTCTGTACGCTGTGGCCCGTTGTCTGCACCCATCACACTTTGGCAAAAACCTCAGCAGTGATGCCAAGACCGTCATCGCGTGGTCGGCCGTGGTGGATGCCCTTGTGCCCGAGGTCGACCACAACACAGTACAGGCCCAGATTCGTGCCTTTCAGAACAGCCAGACTGCAGTGGACGTGGATCCACTGAAAACTCCCAAGGCGAATGCAAGTGCCACGGACGCAGTTCTCAAGGTGAGTACAGGCTTGTTGCCTGCACACAAGTGGCATGAGCTCTACCTTGTTTCCATGCCCGCATTGCGCAAGCTTGCAATGAAGCTGTTGTCACAGCCATGTTTGTCATCAGAGTGTGAGCGCATTTTCAGTGCGCATGAACTCATTCACACTGCATATCGCAACCGCTTGCACGTCCGTACACTCGAGCTGCTTGTGAATTGCAACGTGCGCCTGTGCAAGCATTGCAAAGGCCGTAGCAAGCGCAGGTCCACAGATTTCAACTGGCTCCACGACAAAGATGGCTCGGAAAGTGACGATGATGGTGAGCTGACCGAGCTCACCAACCTGCATGAGGATGAGGAGGGTGAGGAAGGGGTGGGAGGAGGAGAGGATGGGGACAAAGGAGAGGAGGAGGAGGAGGAGGAGGAGGAGGAGGAGGAGGAG
>SZWC01007946.1:25277-41469 GCA_023375785.1 Penium margaritaceum
GGAGGAGGAGGAGGAGGAGGAGGAGGAGGGAGATGGAGAGGGAAATGGGGTTGAGGAGGAGAGTGGCAGCCAGGGTGATGCTACAGCAACATCAGCTGGAGACAGGGCCAACTACGCATACCCGGTGCGCTGTCGCAAAGAGCTTGAGAAGTTCATGGAGTAGGCAGCAACAAGGCAGCCCGCTGTTATGACAACAACCGGCACGGATCGGACTGCAGTCCGTGCCCGTGCAGCTACTGGAGAGAGAACGGACCAGGCTGAGAATGCAAGTGCAGCAGTCGTCTCCTCGATGACAACAGCCCAGGGATCTGGGCCTGCTGCTGGTGCTTGCCCCAGCAACACCAGGCCAACCAAGAATACAGCTGCTGCAGGTGCTGGCGGTGCAAGTGGTACTGGCGGTGTCGGCAGTGCTGGAGGGAAGCAGAAAAAGTGCAAGGGACCTGCATGACTGTGGGAATGTGTTCTGCAGGTTGCATGCATCTCCCACATGCCATAGGAAACATTTGCTATGACATTTTCTTTGCTTTGACATTCGGATGTTCACATGTTCCATGCTCCAGTTCTCAGTCCTATGAATGTTTGATTTTCAGAAGCTATGGCCATGGAGCCATCAGGTGTGCAACTGGCAAACGTAGAGTGACATGACATGGCATGATAGCTAGAACAAATGCTGCAACATAAGTTTGGAGGAATATGGAATGCTGTTGCAAAAAAATGCTCAGAATTGTTCAACATGGGTGACTGAAATCAGGCTCAAGTGCATGATGTATGCATTGTGGAGCTCCAGCCACATGGAAATGAAGAAATGTGGCCATTTTGCAGTACACATAGACATGCAAATTTCAAATAATTTGTGAAAATATTGTAGAGAAAATGTGTTTTCACATCCTAAGTTGTGTCATTTCCAAGATTTATGGCCCCTTAGTCGTGGGCCAGCCGATCAATGCACTGTGAACATCGATGTTCCAAAGCCTGGATACATCGATACAGTGATGTAGACATCGATGTATCAATTTTTGAGGTACCCCTGACAATACTGAACCACGACGACAAGGTTGGTTCTTCAAAGGGGTCCCATCCGGAACCGCAGGGTGGCTATGGCCAGTCAGGATTCCCAATGTATCCCAAAACCACATGTTAGGGACTCTATGCTGGTCACTGGAACATGACGCCATCCATGGCTATGGATGTCAACGACAAAATTTGTTAATACAAAGGGTGCATGTGTGCATTGAACGAGTCACCAAAGATATGTTGGGTCCTCAAATCTGTAGTTTTGGTCATGAAAAAATTAGTTAATCATGTTGGTATTGTCAATAAATGAAACTGGCAGGTGTGGTATCCAATGATGTTCAAGTGGGAGTGAATGGTTAATGGCTATCATAAACTAGACTCACTTTACTCTACGAAGCTAGACACAAAAACAAACCAAAATGACCACGGCATATCCTACATGCCTAGGCGACAAAAGACGTCAACGGCCATCGGTGCTCAAACAATGAAGTGCATCTAGTGTGGACTGAACGGACATTCACTCGAACCACAACGACATGGTCGGTTCTTCTAAGGGTCCCTTCCGAAACCACGGGGTGGCTATGGCCATTCAGGATTCCCAATGTATCCCAACACCACATTCTAGGGACTCTGTACAGGTCAGTGGAACATGACGCCATGCATGGCTATGGATGTCAACGACAAAATTGGTTCACATATGGGATGCACGTGTGCATGGAACGAGTCGCAAAAGATATGTTGAGTCTTCAAATTTGTAAATAGGGTCATGTCAAAAGTAGGTAATGATGTTGGTATTTTCAATAGATGAAACTGGAAGGTGTGGTATGCAATTATTTGCAAGTGGGAGTTAATGCTAAATAGCTATCACAAACTAGACTCACTTTACTCTATGAAGATGGACACAACGACACACCAAATTGACCATGGCGTATTCTGCATGCCTAGATGACAAAAGACGTCAACAGCCATTGGTGCTTGAACAATGCAGTACATCTAGTGTGGACTGAACTGACACCCACTTGAACTACGACGACGTGGTTGGTTCTTCAAAGGGGTTCCTTCCGGGACCACGGGATGGATATGGCCTGTCAGGATTCCCATTGTACCCCAGCACCGCATGCTAGGGACTCTATACAGGTCAATGGAACATGACGCCATCCATGGCTATGGATGTCAACGATAAAAGTGGTTCACATATGGGATTTATGTGTGCATGATTTGTGTCGCCATCAGTTTATTGGGTCTTCTCTTTTGTACATTCCATCCTGTCGAAAGTAACTGATCATGTTGATATTGTCAAAGGTTGAAATGTGCTGATGTTTTTATCTTGGATGTGAGAGTATGGTGTGGTCATTGTTTCCAGTGAACTTTGTACTGACTCAATGAAATGTTGTGTAGAATCATAGTTAACATATGGAGTCATGGCGGTCGATGAGTTGTAGATCATCTGTTTCCATCACGAAGATGTATGCTTGCCGAAGTAACTTCCAGTTGAAAGTAGCCAATAGGATGTGAAGATGACCGGATGTACTTGAGATGGTTGATAGTTCTTAAAAGTGGTCGGGTGAATTTGAAAATTGAGGAGTACTTGAAATCAGTCCATTATATAGATATGATTTTTTTCACTTGTAGTTCAAGATGTTTCTTCCTCAGAAGGGTGATCAGTTGAAGAATTTTAAGGAGGTTTCATACAACCCTCCAAAGATGTTGATAGGTTCTTCGTTGGGGAATCTTCCTCATTAGAATTTCACCTTGGAACATCCCCTTAGACAGGTATCACACTAAATGCATTTCGGACAAAAATTATGTGATATGTGTACTTACCTTGTCTCCCCATACTGGTGGCTTCACTTGAAGTAGCTCGTACGTTTGGTTTTCTCTTCCACCATTCACTTGAATCTATGGTGCACACATGAATGAACATTAGACGTTGATGTTCCACATTGACATTTCTAAGGGATCTCATGTTACGTACCATGATTCGGAACCAAAGACCGTCAACTGCCTTTTCTCCTTTTTTCCTTTTACAGCAACAATTTTTTCATGGTCCTCCGCTGTTACACCCTTTATCATCTGGGCTGTTCTTCCTTGGAAGAGAAATGTCTGGGCTTGATGACCTGCGATTGTAGCTCTTTCAGGTTGTCCCTCTGCAAAACATATATGACCAATCGCCTCACCCCTGAAACCGTGTATCGACAAGTGTATTGGGAAGTGAACATATCAGTGAACATGGACATCTAACAAAAACTAGTACGTAGCACATGTAATCCATTATAAGTAACACCTTATATGAGGAAATTATGTTTGGGCTCTAGTGACATGAATTGATGTTGGTGATTTCTGATAAATGTCTGCATATAGGAATACACTTTTTGATACACCAATTGGTGAGTGTATGGATTTGGGGTGATTAACCATAACTCCTGCAAAATGCATTGTGTGAATGTATAGTTGACTAGAACTGTTGGGGAAATATTTGCATAATGCAATGGAGCACACAGTAGTCATGTTCTACCTGCAGCATGGAGGGTTACCATCAGCACTCCTTGATCTGAATTCAGTCTGCCATGCGCCAGGAATTCATAGAAGTTGTCGCACCAGTCAAAGAAGATTGAGTGGGTACACTTGCTTCCATTCTCCATTGCACCTGGGCTCTCCGTGACTTCTTCGTAAGAAAGATTCGTTATTTACGTGCTTATGTGGACGATCAAAGTGCTCAAGGAGCTGTGTGTCAGGAGCATTCAAGTGAAATCAAACCTGCATGGTACAAGCGTGCAAAGTTGTGTAGATTTATAGCATCAGAAGCTCATTGCACATATGTTTGACGTCAGATTTACATTGAAATCCCATGCATCGGAGGAGGCTGATCCCTGTCAACACCATCTCGCACCATGTTGCTAAGATCTTGGTTGGTAATTTCATGGATGGCAGACCTGCGGAATACAACAAACACATACAGGTTCAGTTATTTACAGAATATTAAGTGAATTATCATTCATGTGGACGTATTTATTAATTACATACCCTCGTCCAGCTTTCAAACTTCCATCCTTGTAGTACACGGCGCTGATGGCTACGTCATTTTCCTTGTTTAGGTATTATTGTATCTCAGGCTTCATTTGGCCCCAGGCTTGACCCACAAGAGCTTGGCCATCAGCATACATTATGAAGTCCTGTTTTGTGGGTGCACATGCCTTTGCTGCATCAACAACCCTAATGGCCAAACCAAGACATCATGACAAGACATTATGTTTGTCAAAATCATGAAAATCCTTCCCTCAGACTGAAGTACATGCCGCTTTTACACATAGGTGATCGACTTGGTGGTATGAAGTGGCGCAGGGAAGGGCGTGTGATCCTGTCGTTGAACTTAGCATGTAGGAGCTGGTCCAGCTCGTCCTCCATAGGCTTGACATGTGTGGCTTATGATGTGCCCATTGTCCACACGAGAGTGCAGTCCTGACCAAGTGTTGAGTACCTGCATGTAGCGTTGAAGGTTAGTATGTTGACGTATTGGCCATGTTTTGGACGAGATATGTTGATGTATGTACATACCGGTCTCTTGTTGTTTATATCACTGTGTCATAGATGTCGTAGAATGACCACATCCTCCAAATGACAATGAAAGCTTCCATAAGCTGCTTTTTGGCTTTGTCAGAATGTACATTGGGGCTTTGAGGTCGATAACCTTACCAGAGCGATCCGCAAGGTAGACCTTAGGATCAATCTGGGCCTTCTCTCCCAAGTGAAGGTTGACGTTGATGATCATGGCATGTAGATGGTACCGTCAGAATCGTGGCTTCAGGTCGCTGCTTGTTGCTAGTTGTGACTGCAGGAGAAAACATTATTGGGATGGGATGATACCGTGTAGAGCAATGGCATGCAAACTTTGCAAGTGAAGGATAATACTTACATCATTTCTTTTATCCACAATTTGTGGTGGAGGAACTGTCATAAGGAAGTGTTGCAAAGGAGACAGGTCAAGAATGCCAACATACAATCACAAGTCTGCCAATCTGAAACGCATGGATAATATCAGATGTAAAACATGAAAAAAAGTGGAGATAGCAATATTGATAGGACCATGTACCTTATATGCGCCATCTGAGAGCTGACTGAGTGAACTGTGACAGAAATGTACAAGTTGTACAGTCTCATTTCTTTACACTGATGATCATTGGGAAATGGTCTGAGAAGTATGTCTCTTGTACATCGACACGTATGGTCATTTCATTGATATTACTCCATACATGATCAATGGTAGAACAAATTTCTTGGGTAGCTGAATCAACATGCATTTTGAAATTGCGAGAAGTCAGAAACTGGAACCGTGAGGAAAGCCTAGTACCAATATCAATATTCACATCACCGATAAACATTGTCGGGGATGTACTGTGTGCCAATCTGTGTACAAACTGCAGAAAGGACATTGGGCATGAGCTAGGAGTATGATAGAAGGCACACATATGTGCTGATGTGCAAGGAGCAATGTCTTGCCACCATGTCGTGGCTTCAAACCCATCCCCATTATGGTGTTCCACACTGATATCAGTTGAAGTTGCTATGAGAACACCTCCCACCACACCCTTGGAGTAGTGTGCTTTCTTTCCATGCAGTTGTGATAGAGTGAATGGAGTGTGGATGTTATGGCAGGTTTCTGATAGGATGATGATACCAGCGTATTGTAGTTCAGTTCTACAAGTGACATTTCTTGCATGTTCGTGCATTAATTTGATGTTTTGGTAAATTGTGAATGCATCTTGTGTACACAAGTTATGCAGTGTTGGAAAACAACAAACCATGTTCTGTCCACGTAAGTGTTTCATCTCAACAATAAATTTTGAGGAATTTTTGATTTCATCTTCGTCATAATGACCAAGATGTATGAATCGTGTGTCGGAGAATCGACGAAGGGCAACGTAACATATGTGATGTGGTTGAAAACCAGATAGGCTAACAAAGGCTTCTTCATGGAAAGTGCACCCTTGAGCTTTATGAACTGTGATTGCATTTGCGTGTGCTAGAGGAAATTTTCTGCGTGACATTTCCATTCTGTTGTTGCTTGTTACCATGAAGCTTTTCTTGATCCGTTTGATTGGAATCCATTCATGTGGAAAATTCTCATTCAGAATGTGGATATAATACTTTTGACATTGTTTTTTCCCAACCAACTTGTTTGGAAATTCCACCAAGAATGTAATCACTTCATTTTTTATAAGTGATGCATGGAGGAGATATTTTGTTGCACCGTTCACCAGACCATCACTAGTGTCCAGATTTAAGATGATCTATACTTGACACCCAACATAGAGACGGAGTGTTTTAGCGAGGTTTGCAGTGTGTCGATTGTCATCCCCAGCTTCATCTAAAGGATGGTTGCTACACTTTCAAAATCCATGGCTTATGCATGCATCCCATGCATGACATGTGAATTTAGTGGTTGATGCAGAATGGAACAAAGAAAGGTTATGCGCATCAACCTCTTCATTCACAGTGAAGAGGTGGAGTATGTCCATTCGTTCAATTTTTTTGTTGCAATCAACCTGCATTGATGTGAAAACAAGATGATCTGCATCAGTGCAACTGTTTACACACAGTCTGTTCAGAATTTTTGCAAACAAGCCATTGCGTTGGCGCATCATGGTGTGTAACTTGTAAATCATGAAAAGAGATAAAGGGAAATATGATGATTCTTCAGGAAAGTTATAATCATCGTCCGCGTCTGGAAAAGGTTCAAAGGGCTAACAATCAAGGACTGGCTTCAGTTGGAAAAGATCACCAAAAAGAGTGTTTACACCTCCAAACGTCAAATTTCTGCCTTGTACCTCTCGCATCTGCCTGTCTAGAAAATGCACGATATGTCGTCCAAGAATTGATACTTCATCCACAATGATGAACTTCGCTGACCCCAACTGACAGACCAATTTTTGTCTTGATTCAGACAATAAATATGTATACACAGTTTTCTTACATGTCAGTTTCAAGGTATGATGTATTGTGAACCCATCAATGTTGAAAGTAGCAACACTTGTTGGTGCTAGTTTTAGTACTTTCAACATTGTATGGTCACTGTTTGGGGCAGCATTTTAGAAACGTAAGAGGCGCTTGTACAAAGCATGTACCACAGTAGATTTATCAACACGAGCACCACCAGAGAAGAAAACACGCACAGGTTCTTTCCCCGTGTGAACCTTGTGCATAATGTCATCAACAAATGCACGTTTCTCTATGTTCAGTATAAAATTCATTCTAAGAAATCCGTCATCACTTTTAGCTCTGTCGGCAAATAGGTGACGACCAACATGCTCATACTTCACTCCCAGTCCTTCATCTGAAGTTGTTTGCATTTTTTTGCACATTCTGTGTTGTCTTCATCCATTGCTTCATGTGATTCCCGCAGGGAAGACTCTAATTCCATCAAAACCTTCTCCAATTTGGATAATCTGGATGAGTACTCTTCCATCTCCTGTCTTATCTCATCTTGCTTTTCTATGAACATTCTATTAACCCACTCAGGGGTGAGTTCCTCTTCCTTTTAGAAGGGTACAAATAGGAAAACGTTTTCCCTTTTGTAGTGGTAGTCATCCCTGTCTTCCCGGTAGCTGAAAAATCTGATGATTTTAGAAACTTTCTAAGGAATATAATCTATAATTTAATCAAGAATTTTTCCGTGTGAACCAGACATGTGACTTGTCGACGTTGCTGCCATGTGCGGTGCAAATAATGTCGAATGTAGGCCATTAGTGTCATCGCAGAATTTCTCTTCTCTTTCATTAGATTCAAAATCTTCCTTAAAAACATGTCTTGTTCTCTTGTAGTTGTATTTGGACATAAGGTCAGCAAAACACATTGCTTCAAGTTCCATTGGTCTGCTCTCATATTGAGTGAATGCAGCATATTGAATGAACACATCTTCTGATGCAGGATCAAGTTTGTCTCGTTTTTTCTTTGGATTAACAACAAGCAGTCTTTTTTCTCGTGGACTATAATGATAAATAAACAAAAATGAGCAACTAGAAAATCTCAATGGCATTCCTTTCATCAGGGTCACTACTTCCTGTGCACTGATCTCCTGATTGTGGATTAGTGATTTTCCAACCTTCCTGATGCGTGTTTGAATGCTTTCCTTGCCGTCTTGTTTTTTCAATGCATCCATCACTGATATGAAGGTCCGACCCATTAGCCAGTTCCCTTTGCACATGTATGATACAATGTACCTTGCCACAACATATGGATGCATACACATTTATATTTCCACATTTGCCTTCAAAAGTTTCAAAACAGCAGGGTTAGAATGGGTTCACATTTTGGTGTATTGGTTTTCGCGTGTACACAAGTATTGCCTTCTTCAAGGATGAACAAATTGCCAGAATGTATTCTTCTTCCAAGATTTCACAAAGTTGGATGACTTTTTTTGTAGTCAATGTCGTCGGTTATGGTTCTGAGGGTTCCAATCATTTTTGAAAAACTCGATTTGTGATGTTTCTTTTCATGTTCGGATGTGTTTTCAAGAAGGGAAAGACGTATGACAGTAGTTGAAATTGGTGGATGTGGAAATCAAAAAGCACAGGTCTTGGAATCCTTCTTCCTCCGACAACGGAAGGTGCACTTGTGTGTTTGTAGATTTTGATAATCATTGGGAATTTCATCCAAGTCTGTTGTGATGTATTGGTCAACAAATTGATCAATATCATCTGGAGAGTTGACCTCCATATCTGGAGCGTCTTTCACCCACAGCAACACATGACAGTGAAGACTTCCAACGGTGTTGAAATTCAACAACTCGAAAATAGTCCTCAACCTGACTAACAGGGTCATCCTTCGTCATAATCACTTTTTAAAGAAAATCTTGCGACGATGATGGAAGTATCATGGAGTGATTGGATCATTTGCAACAAGTTTCACTTTGTTTTGGTATTCGAGCCCATTGATCTCTGACAAGTTTGTCCCATTCAGCATGGAGAGAATACACAACAATTCTGGCCAGAGAGTGTCAGCCATACTCAAGGAGAAAGAAACGTTGGTTTTTTTTTTTTTTTTTGGGTCTCAGAAAGGCAAATAGATCCTTTTTGTTTTTTCTCCCAATGTGCGATTATCCCACACATCTTTTTTAATTCATTGTAAATCATGTTTTCCAGTAATTGCGCCCTCTCTTCGGGATTTTGCAGATTTCCTGCAGTTATCCTCCTATGCATTAGTTTTTGTGTGCGAAGTGATGCGATGTCACAAATCGTTAGCATCTGGAAGATGTAAATATTGAAAAATACTTCTTGTCATGACGGAGTGAAAACCTCTGGTCTGCATTGAATAGCTCCTACTTGACGACTCTTTGATGAGGCACTGACAAATTGGGCATTGGTTCGGAAAGATAAGTGTTACATCAGCGCTTCCTTTTATTCCAACGAACAAAGTAGGGAAACACATTTCGTCTATGTCATTGTGGAACAGAACATTTCTAGGTACCTTCCCTTCACATGGAGCCGTAACAAGGTGACCATCTGAAAGTTGTTGTATGATATGATGTGTGAAGTACATTGTCTGTTCAAGTTGTTCATCCTCGAAATCCACAAAGAGGTTGTCATCATTGTTTGGTATTTCATTGTTTTTTACCTCGGTATGTTCTTGGTTGTTAATTTGAGAATGAAATGTTGACAGCTCAGATACAAGATTGTCAACCTGTACTGTTGACATCTCAATACCCAATCTCTGGTAGATGGGTGACTTGTTGACCAGATTGTGCAATGCGTTGACAATGATGCCTGGTCTTACACTGTCAGACCAGACAGATGTCTGGAATGACATTTTGCGTTTCAACTCAAGACGTATTTTTTCTTTCATTGATAGTGGACAAGGTAATTTTGTCACCAATTCCACAACATCCAAAGGAACTGTCGTTATCCCTCCCTTTAGCTCCTTCTGGCGACCATGCTGCAGTAGTTTAATCTTCATGAATGGAATGTAAGGGCGAACTAACCTCTCTTCCAAGAAGGAAAAGCTAGAAAGGTCATGAGGGATATCATTCATGCTGATAACCTGTTTATTACTGAACGGAGGAACAACTCCTCGTTTGAAGTATGGATTACATAGAGGACATACATGCTTATCGTTATCATTCATGTGATTATAGATTGACAGTTAATTTATGAAGAACAGCATGGAACAAAAACAACAAGGAAAACATGGACCATCCATTGAATCCTTTTCAAATTCATCAACATTCATCGTTTTCACACTTGGAAAAGGGAGTGGCCCGTCATCTTTCTGAATCAAGACATCAAATACCGTGTTTTGAATTGCTGTTCCTTGTTGTATGAACAGATGTTGAAAGTTTTCAATTTTTTTCTTGTAACAAAACGTGGGTCCACAGAATATGTACAGTACATATTCACGCACTACAGCAGCAGATACTGGACTAAAAAATCCATAATACTGTTCAGAAACAACAAAACACTTGTATTTCACCTCATACACACCAATAGATTTCTTTCCCACTCCCTGAAAGCATTCCTTGTACCTTTTTTTAATGTCTTGTTCAATGTTTTTATAGACTGTTGCCTTTTGGCATGTTCTTTGATGTTTAGGACAGGGCTCATGATGATTATTTGGGTTTCCGGTGGTTCTGGTCATAGCTGTCCTACTGTCTACATGCTTTGGTTGCATACATGTAGTTCTGTTTGAATCAGTAGATAAGGAAAACACGTTGTTCTCGCTTAGCACATCCAACGAAACATTAGTAAACCGTCCAATCCTTCCCTTTGGTTGTTTTACCATATGTGAGGGTGTATGTGTGTGTTTGGTTTCTGTAGATTCAGTCTTTACATCCTTGGAAGATGTAAACTGAAAAAATGACCCACGGCCAGACACAACATTTTCATGTGCTGTACTTTGGAGCGTTTTGCTCTTTGATGCTTGCGTAAGATTTACTACTCTGTACAAGTCACTTGCCGTCTGAGGGATCACTGTTGATCCATACAATGGTCCCTCAGATGTTGTTTGTAAAACTTCAAGGTGTCTGTTTGAAATTTTCAGATGAGAAAAACACATTGTGAAAACAATCCTTGCTTTTTTTTCCAGACGAAAAAAGTTTTTCTGTGCAGCAAATGGGCAGCACCATAAGTTTCGGCAAATGACCCATGTGTCCCCTCTGTACACATGTACTGTACATAAATGTCTGAAGTAAGCCAATTTTGTGCATGAGCCGTACTCAAAGCTACATGGAATGTACAAAATTGGGAGGCTGCAAACATGACCAGTTCTGTACGAACTTGGATATGTTTAGCCTCTGTTCCATTCAAACAGAATGATAACACGCAGAACAAACAGTTTCCATCTCCAACGATGGAGCATAGAATCATGTGACGTGGAAAATTGAATGAATACAGAGCTACATTTCTCATCGACAGAGGAAAGGGCAATTGTGAAATCACATGCACATCACTGGACAGGTGAGTGTGACCGCATCGAAATACAGCAGTACAATCATCACCAACACATGATGATTGTTGTTCATCAAGAAGACCAAAAAAGGCATTTGTGCATTGTAGGATACTATCAATCCGAGCCTGTTTCAAAGAAAGTTCTGTCGAGGATGTTTGGAAGTCAAGTGAATTGCTAGTTTGACTCTCAACCAGAAAGTCAAAGTGACAATCGCTTAACATAACGTGCATGTTTCTCGTGCATGCAATTTCCTGACCAACTACACACTAATGCCCGACTATTGCCCCACACAAATACCATACATATCTGCATTTCACTAAACATTATAAGTTCAACAACCCCACCCCACACATAACTCCTATCCATAAAAGTTTCATAAGATGCACATGTAGTAAAAATCACACCATGAGCTAGAAAGGCAAGTTCACGAAAGGAGGCAATGTGCTGCCCACCAAATGTAGCTATCATTGTCGTTGCCTCCGCATGACAATCTTCTGTGTTAAACATGTCCAAGGACATACTTCTGAATAAAGAGTTCCCATGAAATGCGCATTGAAACTTTCTCAACACAAACATGGATGACTCACTGTCTGATCCATGTGGAACTGTGATATGCTGCCGATTTGTTGGGCCCCTGAACGAGGTCATTGCACCACGACTCCACTTGTGCCACGCTCCCGGCAATAATAATTGATACGTTCTGCACTCAAAGGGTACACACTTTATGTGAGTGGTGACTTTTGGAAGATATGAAAAGGATTCAATTTGTCATCATGACAATCACGAATTCAGTAACGACCTTGTTACATAGTGATCTGTGACTGGATATGATACTTATCCAGACTTTTTTGCAGGTTACCAGGCTGATGTCCACGACTTGCCAGGGTCTTAGGGAATAAAGGCTCAAAATCTGGAGGTTGTCAATGTTGAATACACAGGATTCATTTAGTCACATTGTTAGAACCCAGCAGATAATGTGGCAAGATGTTGGAAACAATGACAATGACTATTACTGAGTGGAATGTGTGACTTACACAGCCGTTCTTCAGAGAACCGTGTATTGTTTTTGTAGATGCCACCAACGTGACGTCAACAACACGAAGTTGTGGAGTAAATGGCGGTTTCCTGTCCAACGTTGAATTGAAAACTTGGTTAGACATGTCTGTGTTGTCTCTAGCTTTACCTTCCTAACATAGACAACACAAACACTTCCCACCGATGAGATATCGAAGTATATGACAGAAACGGTTACTTACACAGCAACAGTTGTAGATCCAGATGAGAGACTCTGCATTGGTGTCATGTGTAGGTCAGTTGTATATCGCCGACTGCAACGAAAGTTGATGCCATCAACTGGTGCTTTTGAGCTCATTAACACAGAAATAGTAGTTGAATGAAAACACATAGATGCTACCACCGCACTCCATTGAAAATTTTAGGATGAAATACTTACCAATGAAGAGTAGTATGATCCAAAAATGACAGGAAATGTACTCAAAGTGGAAATGTAGGTATCCGCTGTGTCCTGCAAAAAAAAACTGAAGTTGAAGGATGAGATGATGGTTCCAACCGAGGACATGAACCTCTCACACACACACTATAGCAACACTACCTGTGGAAACCTTTGTCTGGAAGGTACAGTGACAACAGGGTTCGCGTTGCACGACGCAGTCCTCCAGAGGCAACCAGCGGGAACTCCAGCACCGAGACATGGTGAACCAAGAGGATTGCTGAGGACGCACCTACCACACCTTACGTCAGTTGCAAGTTGTCTGACCACAGCGGAGATAGTCAGACGTGTAAAATGGATGTAATAATCCACAAATGTATAAACCTCACAAAATAGGTCGCAAGGTTTTTTAACAAAAGGTTATGAGCACATTACCACATGAATGTTGTATCTTCACAAGTCAAAACAATTTCATTCATCGCACCCGTTCATAAACATCGTGCCTGAGTAATCACTTTGCGCATGGAAAATATTCATTCCTCACACGCTAATGTCTATTTGTACACACCTCCAAATCGATATCACCTGCACATAATGCTTGTAATAGTCGCTGACTCCTGCTCCGTACTAAGGGGGGTGCTGATTTGCGTTAGCAAACAAAGGAAACATTTGTCCAAGGACACTATCCGGTACTCGCAATGCTATGAGTTGATGCATCTTGTACTACGCCCAATGACAGTCCAACCAGGAGTATCGGCAGCTTCCATGTTGTAATGGGTGCATGTAAGAATGTCCACGATCAAAGTGCATATTCTGCACAATCTTTCATCGGTTAGGTGGTCAAATGTGACTGACATTGTCAACATCTGGATGGAGACGACAGATTACCGACGTACTCGGCGCGCTGTCATTGATCCGGAAACTGTGGATTAGGGTATCCAACGCAATACATTTTTGGTGGCTGTTTGTCAAATCAGCAAGTCGTTTTTGACATGTTACCTTATTCATTTCATGAAAAATCCAAACATTCATCGGTCATCATTTAGCACTATAAAATCAACTAGAAAACCTCTCCGCACCACACGTCCTTTACTTTGACCTCTTTGGTTATACGCTACTACACAGTTGACAATATGTTTTTAGTTCTACAGCATTTTCATTGCATTTAATGGAACACTGCACGTCACTGTATGAAGCACCATTTCTGGGAATATTCCGTTCAGCGGAGTACGAGGTTACATGGAGCGAACATATGGTTGACAAGTCATGAGAAATGAATTTTTCAAAAATCATCTAATGTTCGGTACCAAATTATTGCTTGCAATATTATGTTCCAATGCACATAGTTTAAGTAGACACCTCAGAAATTAATCTGAATAAGCAATGGTTTGCTGAATGCTTCATCTTGCAAACACCATTTCACACAATCAGGCGATGATGTTGTTCTGCATGAATATGATCTCAGGTTGCCACCATGGACACCACCACCAATCTTTATGTTTTAATGCTCATTATGATGAACTTTGGTTGTTATTTGGCGTCAACCTAGTTCAACTGCACCATTTGTGCACAAACGATATGTTTTTTGAACACGAGAATCCAACCACGGAGTCGTACATGACTCACAACTTCCATACTGGACAGTACACCAACTCTTTCTCGGGCAGCAACAAGAGTTGCTCAGGGAAGCAATGTTCGTTATCCAAGGATCGAGCTATCCCCCAGTTTCCAGAATGGGGGGGACCGGAGTACGCACAGCCCAGAGCGGGGGGGCAACCGGCCGGAGGACTCCAGCCAGCAAAAACCCCCGTCTTCGGGGACTCCAGCCCTGTTGCAACTGGAGTCCCCCACGGACAAGTCCTGGGCCACGCCAAGATCGCGGCTGTCGTTCGTATGATGTCGCCCCTTCAAGATCATAGTAGAGGAAGTTGAACTAGGCTACAATACTGCTGAAACACAGCTAGTACATCCATCACAACAGGTGACGTCTACCATCCCTACTACGCGATGTTGGACACCCGTCATGGAAAAACAACCATCAGCGGTAACCACAGTGGCAATCAGCAGCAGCCACACCAGCAATCGGCATGGAGCACAGCAGAAATCAGCAGTAACCGCAGCAAAGACGTCAACGGCCATCGGTGCTTGAACAATTCAATACATCTAGTGTGGACTGCACCGACACCCACTCGAACCACGACGACGTGGTTGGTTCTTCAAAGGGGTCCCTTCCGGAACTGTGGGATGGCTATGGCCAGTCAGGATTCCCAATGTACCCCAACACCACATGCTAGGGACTCTATACAGGTCACTGGAACATGATGCCATCCATTTCTATGGATGTCAATGACAAAATTGGTTCACAGATGGGATGCATGTGTGCATGGAACAGGTCGCCAAAGATATGTCGGGTCTTCAAATCTGTAAATTGGGTCATGTTGAAAGTAGTTGGTCATGTTGGAATTGTCAATCGGTGCAATCCGGCACATCTGGTATGCAATGATATGCAAGTGGGAGTGAATGGGAAATGACAATCATAAACTAGAATCACTTTACTCTACCTAGCTAGACACCATGACACACCAAACAGACCACGACGTATCCTGTATGCTTAGACAATGAAAGATGTCAACGGCCATCGGTGCTTGAACAATTCAATGCATCTAGTGTGGACTACACCAACACCCACTCGAACCACAACGACGTGGTTGGTTCTTCCAAGGGGTCCCTTCCAGAACCTCGGGATGGCTATGGCCAGTCAGGATTCCAAAGGTAACCCAACACCACATGGTAGGAACTCTATACAGGTCACTGGAACATGACGCCATGCATTGCTATGGATTTAAACGACAAAAAAGGTTCACAGATTGGATGCATGTGTGCATGGAATGAGTCGCCAAATATATGTTGGGTCTTCAAAGATGTAAATTGGGTCAGGTTAAAAGTAGTTGGTCATGTTGAAAGTGTCAATAGATGAAATCCGGCAGGTGTGGTTTACAATGATATGCAAGTGGGAGTGAATGGGAAATGACTATCACAAACTAGAATCACTTTACTCTACGTAGCTAGACACCACGACACACCAAACTGACCACGACGAATCCTACATGCCTCGAGGACAAAAGACATCAGTGGCCATCAATGCTTGAACAATGCAATGCATATAGCATGCACTGCACCGGCACCCACTCAAACCACGATGACGTGGTTGATTATTCAAAGGGGTCCCTTCCGGAAGGAGCGAGCTTAAAAAAATAGAAGCAAAAAGAGAAAGAAAAAAAAAAAAAAAAA
>SZWC01007946.1:46680-65548 GCA_023375785.1 Penium margaritaceum
GTGTGTGTGTGTGTGTGTGTATGTGTATGTGTGTCATTTAGAACCAATCACCCCTAATCCATACACCCCTTAAACAGTGCACAACAAACTTCACCATACATGAGAAATTACTAAGAAATTTCCCTACATGTCATTCTTTAACTATGGAAGCTTGCAAGTAGCTTCCTACCCACAAGTTTTCTAATGTTCTCATTCACACTTCCCACAAAGGCTCCTCACCATGATTCTCATTTACAAGAAGTTTCAGTTACTTACATGAGGTATTTCTATAAAAATCACCTAAATTCTTAATACATTTTTTAATGGCTTCTTTCATTCTTTCTGAGCAAAAAATTAAGTGTTTTAGCTAAGATGTTAGAACATCTATAAGGAAATAAAATGTGAAAGTGGCTATTTTTACATAACAAAGTACTCTTAGATTTGTCCTCATTTGTCGTCATCAGATTATGTGTTTTTAAAAAGTCAAGGTTCTCAGAAATGGTTAACGTACCTATTTCTGGGTTCGAAGAAGCCTTCTGGGCTCGGCATGACTGAGCCCAGAGAGCATAAGTGTCCGACCGACAAATTGGACTGACCGAGAATTGCGGCAACTTCATAGGTGTTTTTCAGTTTCGCTCCCCCCCCCCCTCCCCCCGGCACCTTGAAGTGCACGTGGGAAGTGTATGAGATGGCGCTCGAGTGTTCGCAGGCGTATTCGGCTTCAGAGTACACTAGTGTGTTACAATCACGAAAGATCCAAGAAGGCTCTCTGCTTTGCACTTGTGTATAAATTCCTTCGACGTGTACGACGAAGACCACACTCCCATATGCACTAACCCTATGCACTTCGGTGGTGACGGGGGAGGGGGGGGGGGGGGGGGGGGGGGGGGGGGGGGACATCGTTCTGAAATCTAGTGCCACCTCCCCCCCTGCCCCCCTCCTCCAGAGGAGAAGTGTATGTGGCGTGTGTTTGTGGAGGTGGACACCAAGTACCACGAGAGAAACTGGAGATCGCACACAAGTGCATGGGTTTCTATGATACAAATCCAACCGTAAACTGATGTCCATCGACCGTCGGGGACTTATGAAATGTACGAAGGATCTAGTAGCTTGATCGGTATGACATTGTTTGTTTCAGTGGTCGTCAGCCCTGCGATCTGCCATCAGCCGTGGATCGTTTATCGGAGAGCATGTAGCGGCAAACGTCTGGAGGGGGTGAGCATTGAAAAGCCACCGGCCGGCGAAGAATCGTCGGTAACCTACCCTGGCTGGCGGCGAAGCCCGACATTAAATATTGAGATGTCAATATTTGGGTGATGGGGGACGGGGGTTATCGACACTAACAGAGACACTTCTCGTGTCAATAACCCCCCTCTCCCACTATCCGGTCAAGCTTCGGCAGCCATTCTGCCGAACGGTTCGACAGTAATCCTGGCGAACAGTTCGGCAGTATCCTGCCGAAAATTTTGGCAGCCATCCTGCCGCTCGAGCGGCAGGTTGATTTCTTGACCGCCGCTCGAGCGGCAGCTTTGGCTACGACAGTGTGTCCGATGAATGTTTCGCCAAACAGCCCGAATTCCAGAGATATATCCGTTTTCGGTTGACATCAACATTGAAGACACATATACCATGCATTTAATACAACAATAACCATGATTGGGAGCTAGTACAAGAATATGCCTAATGTGTCAGTAAAGATGTCCAACTTAGCCATTTTTTGCATTGAATTAATTAACATTAAGACTCTACCTCTCCTATTGCATTTTTTCCAAGGATGTCTCAAGTCGAAACTCGTGCATTTTAGAAACGATGTGTACTTGTCCACATACATTTATCTCTCCTACCCCATCCACCTAACGACCACTCACAAAATCACTTAAATCTTTTACACAAAAGTGTAGATCTCTATTTAAAGCACACACAACCGACAGTACATCTCCACATACACCTCCCACATACACATTTCACCCCAAACCCCCTCCTCCAAACCAACACTAACTACATCACTAAAAGGAATATACACAAGTTCATATCTCTACACACAACCCACCTATCCAGCCATACACCTCCACATGCAATCCCTACATACACTTTCCACCTCCACAACCTCCTCTCCCTCCCCCACCCCAATGACCACCAACCAATATCAAACACATCACTCAAACCAACATACACAAGTACACATTTCTGCACACAACCTACACATCCAACCATACACCTCCACTTACACTCCCCACATACACTTTCTACCCCAAACTCCCTCCTCTCAACCATCCCTAACCACATCACTCAAACGAGCATACACAAGTTCATATCTCTACACACAACTCACCTATCCAACCATAAACCTCCACATGCAATCCTCACATACACTTTCAACCACCACTCACCAAATCACTCAAAATCATCATACACAAGTGTATATGTCTACAAAAAACCCACACATTTGACAATACACCTCCACTTACACTCCCCACATGTACTTTCCATCCCCATCCTCCCTTGCCCCCTTCCTCAAAAAATCACCACCAACCAGTCTCCAACAGTCTGCTCAAACCAATGTACACAAGTACAAATTTCTACACGCATCCCATACACCCAGTGATACACCTCCACTTACAGTCTCCACATACACTTTCTGCCCCCCCACCCCCTCCACCCCAACAACCACCAACCAATATCAAATACATCACTCAAACCAACATACACAAGTACACATTTCTGCACACAACCTACATAGCCAGCCGTACACCTCCACTTTCCACTCCCCACATACACTTTCCACCCCAAACACCCTCCTCTCAACAACCACTAAACACATCACTAAAATGAGCATACACAAGTTCATGTCTCCACACACAACTCATCTATCCAACCATACACCTCCGCATGCAATCCTCACATACACTTTCAACCACCACTCACCAAATCACTGAAAATCATCATACACAAGTGTATGTGTCTACACAAAACCCACACATTTGACAATACACCACTTCCCTTTATACACACTTCTTCTAGTGTATAAAATTCCTTTGATTAACTCTACCTCGCCTCGACATCCCCATCTTGTAAGACACTGTTGAGGGTATGATTGAACTGGACTGAGAGCCTTCTGGGTTGTGTCCACCACAACCCTCAATGACGTGCTAAGCCAATATACTTTGTACTGCACGCAACCACTCCTCTACAACCCGTAGCTCACACAATCTAGACATTTCTATACAGTCACTCATCTGAATGTCCCTGATAAGGAGGTGATCAGGTGCATCCTATGGTATAGGAGTGGCGCTAGGCAATGTCTCTCGGATAGCAGCCACATGAATCTACTACTCATTGATAAGAAACGAGTCTCACCCTCCTCAACATGGCATGTTGCACACGTATGACCGAATGTCGTCTCAATCAGGTGAGAATAATATGTCGTCACTACAACAGGTGGGAAAGACTCCATGAATCCCCCTATGATCTCAGATATCGCAGGAGCGGCTCTACTAGCTGCTACACGACCACTGACGAGAGAAGAATCAGTAGATGTGACTGATGTCGTCGATGTAGCTGATGTTGTAGATGCAACTGATGCTACCGATGGTGCCGATGTGGCTGATGGTGCTAGTGCTACAGATGGAGCAGATGGTGTCGATGCGACTGATGTAGCTGGTGCAGCTGATGCTGCTGAAGGTGCACACAATGCCAATGCACCAGATGCTGCTGAAGATGTCGACTCCAATGGTAAAACTGATGCACCTGACGGAGATGATGCTACTGGTGAAGCTGTTACTACTGAAGGTGTGGGCACTGTAAATGCACCTGATGGAGATGATGTTGTTGAATATGCAGGCACTGTCATTACACCTACTATTGTTGAACCTGTCGACATTGAGACAGTAGAACAGATGTTGTAAATGTTGTAGAAGAACCTAATGTTACTGATGTCGATGATGGAGATGGTGTAGCTAATGCAGCGGATGCAGCTAATGCTACTGATACAACTAGTACCGTGGATGGTATGCCTGCCAAAGGACTGACGCAGCAGGTAATGCAAGCAGTGTACAAGATGTTGATGCTGAGGAAGATGTTGTTACAGATGTTGCTCACGTTGTTGACTCAGCAGGTGTACCAGATGCAGCCAGTGTAACAGAAATTGTAGATGGTACAGATGATGTAGATGCAGCGGGCGCTGTCATCAAGGAATTCGGTGCTACAAATATTGCCGGTTACGTGAATGGTATGGCTACTGTGGAAGATGGAGAGATTGCAGAGGAACCTGATGCAGCTGATGTTGTTGACATGGAGAATGCAATAGGTGTAGCCAACACAAGCGCTGCCACTGTACCTGATGCTACTAAAGTTAACGTCAGTGATGCAACTAGTACAGTCGATGCAGCCGATGAGGCCAAAACAGTCGATGAAGCTGATGTTGAAGATGAAGTTGAGCCTACAAATGAAGTAGATGTTGTAAATTGAGCTGTAGCTTGCCGCCCTACTGCGGGGCATGCAGCCACACAATGGTCACGTAGCCTCAGACGCGAGCCGGGCAGAGGTCAGCCTGCTGACCGCACCAGTGCTGGTACGGCGTGGACTCACAGGGAAGGGGTCCGTGGGGAATCCGGTTCCAGACCCACGTCATGTAGGCCATGGCTTCAAAGTAGAAGCAATCTAAGAGGCCAGACTCGACCCGCATGGTGCGGACAGCGTCGGCCATGGTGCGGTTCCATCGCTCGGAGACGCCGTTCGGGGTTGGCGTATAAGGCACCGATGTCACGTGATGGATGTCGCGGGAGGCGAGGAAGGTCGTGGTCTCTCCCATGTACTCTCCACTGTGATCAGATTAGAAGCGGCGAAGGGAGCGACCACACTCGTGTTCCGTACGAACAAACCAGTCCCAAATATCAGGAGTGACATTGCTCTTCTGCCGAAGGCAAAAGACCAAGCGGTAGCGCGAGTAGTCGTTAATGAGGGTGGGGACATAGCGTCCATGCTCCCCGACGGACTCCGTAGGAAGAGGACCCATGACATCAGAGTGGACCAAGTCCAGAGGGGTGGATGCACGGGAGGCAGACTGAGGGTAAGTGGACCCGTGCATCTTGTCCTGGGCACAATCAATGCAATTAGTGGGGCACGGCCAAGGAAAGGAGGCTGGGTCAAGGCCCTTGGCCGGCTGGGTGCAGAGCATGATGCTTACGACAGTAGAGTGGACGTGGAAGCGTCGGCGGTGTAGGAGGCATGTGTGCTTCGGAGAGAGCATGTTGGTGACAAACACATGGCCTGTGGCGCCTGACGAGGAGGGGACGGAGGGAAGGGAGGACAGACGAGGCACGTGTCAGAGGTTGCCACGGGCGGTGGCATGCAGAACAATAAGACCATATGGACGTAACGACACAATACCAACGCCACGCGAGTGTACGACATCAATGGTCATGCAGTCAACAACAGTGACGGACAGGAGGCTGAGCACAAGACCTGGGACAAAGAGGACGTCGGTCACAAAGACATCACTGGCAAGACCACGAAAAGGAACGCAACCAATGTCGCGGACAGGTAACACCTGTCCGGAGCCCGTTCGGACACAGGACACGTCGCCAATGGGGTTGATGACATTGAAGGCCTCGCGAGAGGCTGTCAAGTAATGTGTGGCCTTGGAGTCGATGATCCAAGTCTCGACAGGGTCCTGGACTGGGGTCGCCAGATCGCTAACGGTCACAAGGCAGCAAGAAAGAGACGCGGACGCGGTGGACGGAGGGGCGAACCGAGACTGCCAATCATCAAGCCATGCGACGTCGTCATAGAGAGGGGCAGTAGAGGAGGGTACGAGAGATGACGAAACAAACGAGGGAGTAGGACATGACTATAGCTTAGTCTCAGTCATGTAGGGCAGGGCAGGCGAGCAAGAGGTGACGCAACTCGCACTTCCCTATGGGGGAGGGCGAGGCACGCCAAGCTAGAGCGCGATGAACAACTCCAACTGGCACTCACGGGTGGAGGGTCCGGAAGTGTAGACCGAGTGCGGTGTGACAGTGCCAGAGCCCGGAAAGGAGGAGGACTGCACCAGTAATGGAAAGGGTGGCGCAAATGGTTGTTGGATGATGCTGCTACAGAGCTGGTGACGGCGGGATTGGTGCGGTTGTCAGAGTAGTGGAGCTGCCATATGGGGTGGAGGCATCAAGGCTGGCGACAGCTAGGGCAGCAAAGGCGAGACGACACTCACGCTAGCAGCGCATGGTGGCAATGACACACGCCTCATCCGTTGGGAACAGGAACGTATACCACCCGTGGCCTGGCTGGCCACAATTGTGGCAGACTAAGCCACCACCACTGGACGCTCTTGGCTGCTGCTACTGGCCTTTGCCCTTCTTACCCCTTCGCTTCTTCTTCCCTAGAGACGAGGAGCTGGCAAATGTAGCTACTGCGGGGGAGGCGACAGCCATGGAGGCGACAGCAGGGGAGGCGAAGGACCTCCGTGCGCTGGAAACGTGACTCAAAAGCCTCCTCAATCCTGAGAAAGAGTTCTTAGGCCCAGGGATGAGGGTGCCCTGGGCTGCCATCGTGGAGAGGACGTCCTAGGTGTAGTGGACAAAGACATCGACGAACGTGTCGGTGACACCGCGCTTGATGGTAAGGAGCGCAACGAGAGGAGGTAAAGTAGAGTCGCCCAGGCAAGGGAGGATGTCCTCCGTCCGCTGCCAGTAGGAAGTGACCGTCCCAGCCTCCCCCATGTGCAGGGAATTGAACTCCTAGAGTAGACAGCTGGTCTCAACCTCGCTAGACAGGCGATGGGGACGCATCAGCATGTGCCACGTAGCTGCAGGGCCTGGAGTCCCGCCAGTGGTGAAGCCTCCGAGGAAGGGCTCGATGACGAGGCGTGACGCTGAAGGGGCGACCGGGACAAGAGCGTGGATGACGCGGCCAGCATCATGCAACTAGTCGGCCTGGGATGAGTTGTACGGGAGAGTATAGTGCAGCCACAGACCCTCACCATGTGCCCATATGCAGAAGCTGAGCTCCCCGCTCCAGAACTGCTCACCAGCCTAGAGCGGCGGGGACGGGGTCTCAAAGTCATTTATCCTGCAGCCAGCACCCAGAGTGTGGCCAAGGACTCACGACACTGTCTGTCGCTGGCGCTGGGTCTGCTGCTGTGCTAGGTAATGCATGGCCGCAAAAACAACGAGGCTAGCATGTCCAGGAGGAAGGAAGGACAGCGGGGTAGTGGCATGGCTCTATGGTGTCAGTGGCTGTCGTGCTGCAAGTTGTTACATTAGTGCAGCAAGCTATTGGAGAATGGTGGCCAGGGGGTCAGATGAATGAGCCACAAAGTCTGAGGGTTGTTCATGCTGCTGTTGTGGCTGCTGCTTTGTCTGCTTCTTTTGTTGCTGCTGCTACTGATGCTGCTGCTGTTTTTACTGCTGTAGCGACAGCTGTTGTTGCAGTTGCTATAGCGCCAGCTGTTGTTGCAGCTGTTGTTGCGTCAGTGCTGGCTGCTACTGCTGCAATGACTACTATTGCAGCAACAACATCTGTTGCTGTTGTTACTGTTGTAGCTACTGCAACTGCTGCAAGAAAGGGAGGCTAGGGTTCCTCTAACATAGGGGGACCCATCTCCACTATGGCTGTTAGCCATGGTCCCCCCCTCTTTTGTCCTTGTCTGTTTTGTTGTTCCCTCCTTTTTCTTTTGTTTCCTTTTTTTTGTCCTTGTTGCTAACGTTAGCAGTGACATCAGTAGTGAGGTTGATATAGTGTTGTTGCTGACGTCAGCAACAGAGTGCTGACGTCAGTAGCAGGGTGTTTCCGTCCTACTACTACCACTACTATTGTTGCTGTTGCTACTACTACTACTGCTACTGCTACTGAAGCTACTGCTACTACTGTTGCTACTGCTTTGGTTACTGCTAATACTACTACAACTACAACAACTGCAGCTGCATGGTTGTGTGGTTGTGTGGCCACGTGGCTATGTGGCTGCACACCTGTGTGTCTACGTAGCAGCAACGCAATTGCGTGGCTGCATGGCTGCATGGTCACGTGGCCGCGTGGCTGCAAGGCTGCGTGGCTGCGTGGATGCGTAGATGCATGGTCACGTGGTGACGTGGATGCGTGGCTGCACGGTTGCGTGGCTGTTTGGCTGTGTGGCTACGTGGCTACGTGGCCGCGTGGCTGTGTGATCCATGGCTATGTGGCCGTGTGGCTGCGTGACTGCATGGTCGCGTGGCTGCACGGTTGCGTGGCAGGGTGGTTGCGTATTGTGCAGCTGTGCAGCTGGCTACATAGCTGTTGCGGTGGCTTTTGTTTGGCTGTGGCAGCTGCTTCTCAGTAGTGGCTACTGCCCTGGCTGTTGCTACGGCTGAGGCCGCAGCTGAACTACCTAATGTAGTAGGTTGGGGCAGAAGCATTCTTGATGCAGCATGCGGGAACCCACGCTCGTTGCTTACACTGCCCCCTCACTCACCTGTACCAGAGCCAATGTCTGAGAGTTATAGTTTTGTTACTCAGAACTATGCGTGCCAGAGTTGGCGCCACACAACAACTGGAAACAGGTAATTACTGTTTAAGAACTGAGAATGAGACACAATGGGGGACCCCTCCAATATCTAGCCTCCCCCAGCTCTATAGAGCTTGTTACTCAATTCGCCAGCCAATCAGAAAATAAATCTATTTTCAGGCAATTGGGTTTTCTAGGTGAGCCCTTCCAGACGGCCAACAACCCAAAACCCGTGCGTCGTCTGTTTTGCCTGAAAAATGGACCATACCATAATATGCACGCTACAAACGCACCCCTGCGGTCAGAATCAACTAGAAAAATAGCAGTCAAGAAAAAATAGCCGCCTAAACCCTGGCGACGTATACTCTAGTCCCCGGTACCCACAGTGCCCGAAACTCATGAAACTTGGACCCTATGCATGGTACAGTGCTACGAATGCAACAGTGCAGTCAAACACAGCACTGGACGTGTGCAGACACTAAAAGCAGCGACAGGGTCTGTCGTTGGCACGACTACCGAGGAGATCCGCTGATGGAGCTGAGCACGTAGAAGAGAGGAGGAGCCTACGGCAAACTGCGTGTGCGCCTCATCGTGCGTCGACTCCACCAGAAGACACTCCAGCAGCGTCACGTCTCACCTTCAGTCTTGTACACGCCAATGTGCACAAGCTGGGAGGACAGAACAGAGTAAAATGAAAGATGTGTGTAGGCCCAACAGCCGCAGCCCTGTAGCGCAGATCTGCTATGGTTGCTGTTGCTGTGGCTGCAGAGGAGAGGGAAGGGAGGCGGGAGAGTACACTCCTCTTGTCGGTGGCGTCGTCGCAGCGTTCGTCGATGCCGTCACGGCGTAGTCGATCACGTTGCCGGCAGCGATTCCACCAACGCTACCGTGGTCGCGTGGTCAGTGCTGCCAGAAAACATTCGACAACATTTCCCCCGCGTCAGCAGCATTTTGACGATGCCACCCATCAGTGCTAACTTTGCTAGGAAACATCTGGCAGAGTTTCCCCTGCACGGGCGCGTTTCTGGGAGCACCGGCGTATACAGGGACCTGTACATCCTGCTACTGCTCAGATCCATTACTTCTGTTGTGCTCTAGCTCTGATACCAAGCTAGAAACCTAGACTAGAGCAGCATGTTGAGACAGTAGCGTCCTTTGAGTAGGCATGGCCACACGCTCGTTGCTTTGCACTGTTGTCCCCTTCCGTTGCTCTAAGTCTGTGAGGGAGAAAGTGTGCGCTAAGGAATTAGCGCCAAAAAGGCAGTGGAATCTCAAAAGAACTTATTAGCAACTGAGAATAAACAGCAATGGGAGACCCTTCCACATTCTAGCTCCCCCCAGCTTTGTAGAGCTTGTTACTTAGCTTTCTAGCCAATCAGAAAACTGACCTATTTTCTGGCTCACAGAGTTTTTTCGGTGAGCCCTGCCAGACGACCGACAGCCGAAAACCTGGGTGTTGTCCGTTTTTCCTGAAAACTGGAAAACCAAACAACCAGACGACCGACAGCCGAAAACCATAATATCGATGCTGTGAATGTAGTCATGCGGTTAGAATCATCTAGAAAAATAGCAGAGAGGAGTTATGACCGTCTAGACCAAGGTAACGTCTACACTAGTCCCTGGTAACAACAGTGCCAGATCAACATGAGACTTGGACCCTAAGTAGAACATGACGATGCAGACGCAATGGTACAATCACATCAAGCACTGGACGCATACAGACAGAATCTGCAGTGGCAGTGACCGCTGGCGGCACGACTGTCGAGGAGGCCTGCGGATGGAGCTGAGTGCGTCGACCATCGGAGGGAGGAGGCTCCAGCAAACTGCGCGTAGGCCTCCGCATGCATCGACTCCACCGGACAACACTCCAACAGTGTCATGTCTCGCCGTCAATCATCTACACATCGATGTACACAAGCCGGGAGGACACAACAGAGCACAATGAGAGAAGTGAAAAAACTAACAGAGTGCATTGTTGCTTCGAGGCACCATCCGTTATGTGTTGCAGCCATGTTGCCTCACTCTCCTATGGGAGTGCATGTGTAGAGAGGCCAGTGGACAGTGGTCCTTGCATGAGCATGTTGTTGGAAACCTGTACTAACATGGACATGCGCATCATCAGGTCATGGGAGAGATTTGCCATCCCCGTGCACAGTTGAATGTGACCATTCTGTCTTGTCCATAGTTGTGCTGATCCCAGAAGCGGACCGCGCTAGAGCCCACATGTCTTCACCGAGGGAATGAGACCGCACCCAACCTGGCTGTTATAATTTGAGCCATTTCCGTCTGTTTGTACAACTAATTGTGACTGCTCTGTTGTGTCCATGCTCGAGCACATCCATGTGAACTCACTTTTGGACCGGAATTGCATGTTTTGCAGTGTACGCCCACTGATCGTTGCCAGAACCAATCGTGTGTGGAGTCATTCCGTCATCAAGCACAAGACTCTACATCTCTAGGTTCAAACAATTATGCATTAGGATGCCTGTGCACACAGTGACGGCCAAAGCAATGGTTTTTGGTTGGATTCTACAACTACTGCCGTGTGCGTCACTCAATGTCGCCACGGCACGGATTTATTTTGTGTGCTTGTCATTTGTCACTTATGAGACTATGCATCCCTAGCCCAATCCTTTTTGTCTCTTGCATCCACATCTATACCTGTTATGGACCTATGACAGAAGCCCAGAGGCCTCCAAGGGCTTTTGTTGGTTTTCCAGTACCTAGATCGACTGATAACTCTCTTTTGCATTTTGTACTTGTTTTTCCTCGTCCATGCTTTGCATAAAGATTGTTATTCTGCATGCACAAAACAATGTGACAACTTGTTTTGATGGGTGTGCTCCAAGCTCTTCCTAGAAATGTGTTTTTTCAATGATTGCTAGATACATAACCTACCATAGTGCTCCCATACATTCGACTTTTTATTAGAGTGCAGCTCGTGACTGTTCAGTTCGACAATAATTTTCGGCCATTTAACTTTGGACATGCTTCGCCCATGTACAAGTTGTTATTTCGGTGACACACATTGTAGTGTGGCAGTGCCACGCCGACCGGTCGAAGGAGCCACGTGGCTCGAGCGGGGTCACCTAGAACTATGGGCGGTGAGACGGGATGGTTTGAGGGTTGGAGACCCTCAAGCTCCGCGATTTTGGCCTAGTTGGCCAAGGATTCCGTCAAATCCGTTACATTGGCATCAGAGCTCCAGGGCTCGAATCCCACGTCGGAATTACCGGAGATGCCGAGACGACTCTCACTCCTAACCGGGGGGAGTGTAGCGTGGCAGTGCTACGCTTGTAGTTACCTAGAAATTTCCTAGGATGTATGTGTAAGAGAGAAAGCAGTCACGTGCGAGAACCACATGACGCCATGGATGCGGAAAGCTTGCCTTCATTAGCCCGGACAAAACCAAGACAAAGAGTGAGAGGGGAGCGTGAGAGACTTAGCAACCGGTGAGCGTGCACTCGCCTTGGGCATCACACCCAAGCGAGCACACACCGCCACCCGGGGGTCAAGCCCGACCGCTCGGCATAAAACTGAACAGCGGCTGCTCACCAATGCTCAGGTGAACCCGGCATGGTGGCCCCATAAGGATCAGCACCTGGGAAAGGCAACTCCCCCAGAAAACACTCAAGACAAGCAACATGATGCAGAGCACGGCAGTAAGAATGTACGGGCCCTGGCATCTACCGTATCACAGAATCAGAGAGAATCATATAGAGTCAGACAACGGCCACGCATGTGTCAAGAGGCTCTCCGGGGTCAAGCAGCAGCAACAACGTAACGACATCCATGGCTCCTGCCAGAGCTGACACGCCTCTTGCTTCACCAGGTGGGGCCATTGTCACTCAATCTCTACATGTGGGTGCACAGTGTGGGAGGCAAGAGGACACAGAGTTGTGAGTGGCCAACGAACTTCAACACTCCCCCATGACCCGCAGACAACCAACCCACATACATGGAACACCACACGGGGAAATCACGAGAGGTGATAGAGACGTGCTAGACCAATCAGCCTGGATCATGTGGACAGATGAGACCAACATAGTGAACAGCACTTTTGAAAACATTATGACTGAGGGCCTTTGTGAGAATTTCAGCTCTCTGAGACCGCGTGTCCACCCATGTAACCTGGACAATGCCAGCAAAAATGCACTCACGAACAAAATGATGCTCCACATTGATGTGCTTGGTGCGTGAATGATACATGCCGCTGTTTTCAGCAATGGCCTTTGTTCTTTGGTTATCAGAGCATAGAGTGATGCAACGGATGGGTACGCGTAGTTGCTGCAGCAAGCGACACAGCCAGAGAGCTTCACACGTGCCTGCACCAAGAGCAACATACTCAGCCTCAGTGGTGCTACGAGCAACACACCCTTCTTTGCCACTTTTCCAGGAGACTGCAGTGCCACCGACAAGAAAGATGTAGCCCGTTCGACTACGGGTATCAGAGTCATGTGTCCAGTCACTGTCTGTGAAGCCATCCACCATGACTGAGGGATGTGCGGAAAAGTACAGTCCAATGCGAGGGGTGGAGAGGGCGTAGCGCACTACCCACAAGGCAGCCTCAAGATGGCGCTCACGGGGGCACTGGGAGAACTGAGAAAGGAAGTTCACAGCAAACGCCACATCAGCACAGGTGGTAGTGGCAAGGTACATCAAGGAGCCAATGACACGGAGGTAATCAGTTACATCGACTGTCTCCCCCAGTGTAGACACTTCCCAAGACTTCAGTAAGGACTGACCAGCGGGTGTCATGGGAGTGGACGTCGTGGGAATGGATGTGAGGACCGGTGTGAACCGCTCCCCCAGGCTGCGCACATATGTAGCCTGATGGACGTACAAGGTGCAACGCCCCCGGTCACGTTCCAACTCCATGCCAAGAAAGACCCGAGCCGGACCAAGATCCTTCATCTTGTATGTCGACTGAAGCAGAGCTTTGGCCGCCACGACACATGCAGCGTCAGGAGAGGCAATGAGGAGATCATCCACGCAGACAAGGATGGCGACAAGTGGCTTGGTGGGAGGGACTGAGGAACAACGCGGGATCCACAGCGCTCCGTTTGTACCTCCCCTTTTCAAGGGTCGTTGTGATCTCATGGTTCCAACAATGTGGGGATTGTTTCAGGCCATAGAGAGCCTTGCGCAAGCGCCAAATCCGGTTTGTACCATTTGAGAAGCCGGGTGGCTGCACCATGTAGATCTCCTCATCCAATTTACCATGGAGAAAGGCATTGTTAACATCCATCTGCTCAAGCTCCCAGTCATGTTGGGCAACCAGGCCCAAGAGGGCCCTCGCCGTGGTGTAGCGACCAACCGGGACGAAGGTCTCGTCAAAGTCAGCACCAGGAATCTGAGAGAATCCCTTTGCGGTGAGACGTGCCTTGTATCGTTCAACTGTGTTTTCAGGGTTAAGTTTACGATGATACACCCACTTGGCCACAACTGCCTTGCGGCCCGGTGGGAGGTCGACAAGTTCGTACACATTATGCTCAGACAGTGCATCAAGTTCGACTTTCATGGCCTTCTCCCACAATGATGAATCTGAGGCCGTGCGTACTGCCTGCACCGTCATTGGCTCAGATGGCAGAGGAGAGAGGCCAGCGGCAGCAAAGCAAGATACAACATACCCAGCTACAGATGAGGACAGAGCTGAGTGGAACTCCTCCTTGACAAGAGAGTAGCCAAGTGTTGTGCTGGAGTGCATGACTGACGCTGTAGTGGACAGAGCACAGGTGGCAAGACCGAGGGCACGGAGACCAGGGTCACCAGAGACCACGGGATGAGACTGAGATGGGAGTGCCCGAAGGCGCCCACCCCGAGTGTAGGGTGATACCGGTGGGATGGACGGTGCACGCATGGAGGAGGAAGGGTGCGGCTGCACAGACGGAGGTGGGGAGGCCGCAGGGTCAGATGGTGAAGAGAGATCGAGTGGCGGAGACACAACGTCAGTTGGGGGTAGAGGGGATGTAGGCGAGACGACATCAGGAATGGCAGGAGATGGCCGGGGAGAAGGTGCAGTCAGGGGAGCAGAGGAGAAAGAGGGAGGAGAGGACTGAGAGGGAGATGAGGGAAATACCGAGTTCGGTTCTGTCAACGAGGCGACAGAGGGTGGCGAGGGACGTCCATAGGGGAGAACAAGAGGCCCAGAGGGTAGAGGACCACCCCCACCCCGAGAGGGCGGAGGGAGAGTTCCACTAAAGCGGGGTGAGTCACGCTCAAACAGGTGTTCAAAGAAGAGAACATCACGAGATTCAAGGACACGGCACCGGGGGGGATCCCAGAAGTGCCACGCTTTGGAGAAGGGAGAGATGTCCAGAAAGAAGCAGAGTCAACCACGGGGTGATAGCTTGCCGTCGCATTGGTCCGAGGGAACCCACACAGAGGCAAGACACCCCCAGACATGGGCAAGGCGGAGGTCCGCACGCCGACCAGTCCAGCGTTCGAAGGGGGTGACAGAGTGAGGAAGATGACCATGAGGGACACGGTTCCAGACCCAAGTAATGTAGGACATGGCCTGAAAGGAAAAGAGGGGGGATTGTCCAGAGGCAGAGAGGAGGGAGCGAACACCATCAGCGAGGGTGCGGTTCCAGCGCTCACTGACCCCATTCTGCTGGGGGGTGTAGGGAGCGGAGGATTCGACCCGGACACCACGAGAGGAGAGGAAGAGAGGTGGGACCAAAGAACTCAGCACCGCGGTCGTTGGGAAACACACGCAGGGGTCGGTTACAGGCACGCTCAGCCTGCGGGAGCCATGACTCGAGGACATCAGTGACATCACTTTTGTGGCGAAGGGCAAAGATCCAACGGTAGCGTGAGAAGTCATCGGTCAAGCACAGGACGTAACGGCCAAGGCCGCCAAGGAAGTCATGGGATAACGGGCCCATGACATCAGCATGCACCAGTTCGAGAGGATGAGCAGTGGTGGACTCAGAGGTGGAGAAAGGGGAACGGTGCATTTTGCCACTAGCACACTCAAGACAGGTGGACGTACACGGAGGAGCAAACATGGCAGGGTCAAGGCCAAGGGCGGGTCGAAGGCGAAGAAGGCGCTCGATGGCAGCAGTGTGAATGTGGCAGAGGCGACGATGTAGAAGTTCCGTATGCTCGGGAGGTAAGGACGGTGTGACGTGAACAAGAGCGGACGCAGCGGAAGACGAGGGCAACGTGAATGGGACACGGAACAAGCGATCACACCGCACACCACGAAGAACAACATGGCCAGACGAGCGCACAGAGAGGGAGGCAAGGCCACAGCTAGAGGAGAAGTCCATGCTCTGGTCATCAAGGGTGGTCACAGAGAGAAGACTGACTTCAAGATCAGGGACGTACAACACCTCAGGAAGGTAAACAGTGCCACCAGGACCAACAAAGCGGACGACTCCAACACCCTAAACAGGAAGCAATTGGCTGGAGCCTGTGCGCACGGAGCGGACGGACTGAACGGGGCCAAGAGACACAAAGGAGGAACGACAGGAGGTCATGTGATGTGTGGCCCCAGAGTCAATGATCCAGAGGCCGGGCGAGGCACGAGTGGAGGGAAGAACAAGACAGACAGTGTCACAGCCAGAGAGAGAGGATGAACAACCAAGACGGGTGGGGAACGTGTATGACTGCCACTCCTCAACACAGGCGCAATCATCAGTCAAGTCCCTCTGAACCCTACCAGAGGTGTTAGTGCGAAGAGTGACTTCAGACTCACAGACAGACACACGAGACTGGCCACTCACACTCTCACCTCCATGAGAGCGAAGGTGAAGGAGCTCCGCTAGCTGACGCTCAAGGGTGCGCTCCTCGTCACGACGATCTGAGGAGCGCTCTGAGGAACAGTCAGAGGAGCAGTCAGAGAGGTGTATGTCGTCACGAGCCCAGTGGGGTACGTGATAGTGAGAGGAAGGGGGGCCATACTATGGAGGGCCAGCCGGAGGAGGTATCCAACCCCAGGGACTGGGGGCTGGAGGTGTTGGATGAAAGGGTACAGCTGTGGTGGAAAGCGTTGAAGAGGACGATGAGGATGAAGACGATGAGGATGAAGTGACAGTCGCGGCAGCAGCGGCAGATGAGGCAGTGACACCGGTGCGGGCCCAGTGGGCGCGCATGGAGGAGGCCAGGCGGGCATCGTCACGAGGGGCAGGAAATTTTGGGGCAGAGTGACCAGTGGCACCACAATTCCAACAGATAACTTCTGCAGCAGTGGGGACCGAGTTCTTGCCACCGTGGCCACCCCCACGGCCCTTGCCCCTGTGGCGGCCACCACGACCGGATCCACCACCCCCATCCCGAGAGACACCCTGAGTAGAGTGCGCTACAGCCTGCGAATAAGACGAGGGAGAGGGAGCTGCGACAGAGACAGAAGAGGAGGAGGTGGTGACAGCAACCAACACAGCGCGGTGCATGCGCTTGTTCTGCAGGGAAATCCACCATTCGGTGAGACGCGAGGCAGTGAAGTCAAAGAGGGGGCCGATTCCAGGTGGGGAATTAGTAGGAACAGGTGCAGAGGGAAGGCGTTCAAGTTCTGCCTCAGAGACGTGTAGATACAAGTCGGACAGTTCAGGAATGAGGCCAGCAACTATGGACAGACAGGCGGAGAGAGGACCGGGGGTGGCCTTGCCAAGGTCTCATAGCAAGCGCAAGCTACGCGCCCAATACTCATCTGCTGTCTCATTAGCCCACATTTGCAAGGTATTGAACTGCACCGTGAGGGCACTCTGGGCAGCGTGTCCATTCACTGTCTTGCGGCGGCGGATAAGAGCGTAGGCACCGACGGGGTCAGTTGGCGTGCCGCGGGAAGGGTCTGCATTGTATGTACCAATGTCGTCAAGGAGAATTTCAGGGCCTGCGTTAATGAGCGCCCGCACAGCGCGAGCAGCCTCTGTAGGCTGTGGAACAAACGACAGTTTTACAAGCGAGTAGTACTCCCAAAGGAGCTCACCCGGGGCCCATGTGCTGAAGCGGGTCTCCCAAGATGTGAATGTGAGCTTGGAGGTGAACTGTGGTGGTGGTGTTTCAAAGTCTTTCTACCGAGCTGGGAGCAGAGGACGGGCAAAGACGGGTGCGGAGAGATAAGGAGAGGAAGAGTTGGCAACAGCATCACCAGGGGAGGAAGACGAGTCTGCCGAGCCAGACTCTGTGGTAGGAAGAACTGCATCAAAGCTGGGAATGGCACGCAGTCGCTCGATGACTAATGTGGCTACTGTGGCAGCTAGCTCTTTCTGTGCTTCCTGCCCTCGATGAAGCTCATCCTCAGCTTTGCGGCGCTCTACTTGCGCCTCACTAAGAGCGGCCTGAAGGGCCTCTATAGTTTCCTCCGGGCCAGACATGATGAAAAGAAGGGACCGTGACTGTAAGTGGAATGAGGAGAGAGTGCAAGGGAGTGCAAGAGAGTCAATAGGAATGCAATGCTCACCGAACTAGTGACGCGGGAGAAGAGTGAAGAGCGGCGGGACAACAACTGCAGCTGAGGAGAACAGAACCGCCACCCAGCCTGCGACCGCCACGGTGAGACACAGGAGTCTCGTCGCAGTGGCGCCAACAACTCCAACAGAGGTAGATACCACGAGAATGCCGGTGGTGATGGGTGATGTAGTGTCACGAGGAGCACCAGTAGGCGTCAGCACTTCCGTGGTAGTGGATGCTCGAATGGAGCCGACAAAGCTGGAGGTGGCGTCTGCTGCTGTGGAGGCTGCCGTGGCAATAGACGTTGCCGCTGCTGTGACCTGTGTGTTAATATTGGTGGCGACAGCCGCCAGCAGAGTGAGAGAGGAAGCTGTCTGTGCGTATGCCTCAGTTGCCCGACCAACGACCGTCTGTGCGGGGGCACGGCAGGGCCGAGCCGTTGTTGCAAAGGTGGCTGCGGCACTGGCTGTTGCGTCAAGGATAGTGCCTCCCAAACCGATTGAGTAGGTTTGCACGGGGAGAACAGTAGGGTGGTGATATCGTGATATCGATATCGATATTTTTTTTTTCAATATTGATATCGACCCCAAGGGGGGTCAATATCGATATCGATATCGATAACCATATCTGCGATATCGTTAACGATATTTCGATATCGATATTGAAATTGATATCAAGTCCAAAACAGAGAGAAAAAAAAGCAGAAAAAGAGAAAAAAGGGTTGACAGGGAGGGAGGGAAGGAGGGCAAAAAGGTGAAAGAGAGGGAGGAAGGGAGGGACATTGAGAGAGAGAGAGAGAGAGGGAGGGAGGGAGGGAGGGAGGGAGGGAGGGAGGGAGGGGGCGGTGTATTGGATATGCATGTAATGGTGGGGAGGATGCCATAGTCCTGCGCGCCACCGCAAAACACCAATCTCTGGGTTGTCGGGCAAGGCCCTACGGCCAGGACCGCTACAACATGAAACAGGTGGGGAGGATGCCATTGTCCTTCACGCCACCGCCATAGGCACACAAGAAAC
>SZWC01007946.1:95931-107815 GCA_023375785.1 Penium margaritaceum
CCCCCATACACACATCCACAGACCTGCACAGGTCGGTCGCCCAGCTTGACAACAGCCCCACAGGCTGTAGCCTCTTCGTATGCTGCTCGAAATTCTGCCCCAGGAAACACATCCATCTTGTTCGCCACCTGCGCACGCACCACGACCAACCGCGCACACCCAAGCAACAAACATGTCAACAGAAGTCCTGCATCCTGCCCTGCAGAAGAATGCTCTCCCCCCGCACACTCGAGCACACGCCATGAAGTCCCATGCGGGCCCATCTGTTGCTTAGGCTGTAGCTGCAACCCCCTGTGCTGCCCTTTTCCTAGGGTCACTACGACCTGTTGCGATCATGGACAACCTTGCACGTGTTGTCCTGTCCTCACACATCGGCTTGGCACGAATTTTTGCCATGCTCTTTCCTCGCAGAATGTTGTGTCACATGCTGCACGAGGCCGAATGCGCGTTGACCCAGACGGGTCAGATGCAGGTGTGGCGCAGATGAAGTGTCCACATGGGCTGACAGAGTTTCACGGGGGAAAGATGAGCAAGCTCGCCCCACCCACCTTGGCCAGCATCCAGCTGTAGGCGGCTGCGAACGCGTTTGTGTTGCCGCTTCGGACAGCACGTAGCATTTCTGCGAACGACGGCACCTGCATTCTCATCATGCGATGCAACGCAAGCAGTGTCCAAGACAGCGACAGACAGAGAGAGCATCAATGTCGACATGGCAGGTGACGTCAACATGGCAGGTGACGTCAACATGGCAGGTGATGTCAACATGCCAGGTGATGTCAACATGGCAGGTGATGTCAACATGGCAGGTGATGTCATCATGGCAGGTGATGTCATCATGGCAGGTGATGTCGACTTGGCAGGTGATGTCAACATGGCAGGTGATGTCAACATGGCAGGTGATGTCAACATGGCAGGTGATGTCAACATGGCAGGTGATGTCAACGTGGCAGGTGATGTCAACATGGCAGGTGATGTCAACGTGGCAGGTGATGTCAACATGGCAGGTGATGTCAACATGGCAGGTGATGTCGACATGGCAGGTGATGTCGACATGGCAGGTGATGTTGACATGGCAGGTGATGTCAACATGGCAGGTGATGTCAACATGGCAGGTGATGTCAACATGGCAGGTGATGTCAACATGGCAGGTGATGTCAACATGGCAGGTGGTGTCGACATGGCAGGTGATGTCCACATGGCAGGTGATGTCATCATGGCAGGTGATGTCGACATGGCAGGTGATGTCAACATGGCAGGTGATGTCAACATGGCAGGTGATGTCAACATGGCAGGTGGTGTCGACATGGCAGGTGATGTCCACATGGCAGGTGATGTCATCATGGCAGGTGATGTCGATATGGCAGGTGATGTCAACATGGCTTGCCGCATGCACTCATATGGAGCTGCAGAAGGGATGGGGGAGAGACGGGAGTTGGGGGGCGGAGGTTGGGGTGGCATGGGGGATGGAGGTGAGGTGTGAAGGGTGGGGGTGTGGGGTTGGGGTGGGGATGGAGGTGAGGGGTGGAGGTTAAGGGTGTGTGGTGGGGGTGTGTGGTGAGGGTGTGTGGTGGGGAGCGGGGGAGGGCTTCCCAACGCCAAAGAGCACCCCAATGCTGAGCCATCCCACTTGATGTGTGCATGCCAATGTGCTCGCTTCGGCCACTTCAGGTTTGACAGCGTGAACTTTGCCGTGCCGTGGCCACATCATGTCTAGGAAGGTAGGGTGACACAAAGGCAGCAGCAATACAGCATCCGACACAGCAATCCCACACATCATCGCCACACATCATCGCCACACATCATTACCACACATCATTACCACACATCAATCCCACACATCATCGCCACACATCATCGCCACACATCATTACCACACATCATTACCACACATCAATCCCACACATCATCGCCACACATCATCGCCACACATCATCGCCACACATCATCGCCACACATCATCGCCACACATCATTACCACACATCATTGCCACACATCATTACCACACATCATTGCCACACATCATTGCCACACATCATTACCACACATCATTACCACACATCATCGCCACACATCGTTTCTACATGGAATGGCATTGCTCACCTCAAGCTCTTCCGAGGGCATGAGCACAGCAACTCTGTCAGGACACACTTCGAGAAACACCACCTGAAAGGCAGACAGGGAGGGGGGGGGAGGGGGGAGGTGAGAGAGGGAGGGGAGAGAAGGAGAGAAAAAGGAAACGAGGGAGGGGAGGAGGATGGGGTGGGAGGATTACAGCAATGACGACCACGACGGCGATGACGACCAGGACAGCGACGACCACGACGTAGACGACGACGACGACGGCGGCAACGACAACGACGGCGACGATGACGATGATGATGACGACAACAATGGAGGAAGATGACGACGACAGCGGCGGCGGCGACGATTCAACGACGACGATGGCAACGACGGCGACGATGACGATGATGATGACGACAACAATGGAGGAAGATGACGACGACAGCGGCGGCGGCGACGATTCAACGACGACGATGGCAACGACGGCGACGACGACAGCAACGACAACGACAGCGACGACAACGACAGCGACGACAACGGCGACAACGGCGGCCACGGCGACGGCAATGACGCCGACGCTGATGCTGGCGGAAACATGTGACGACGACAGCGACATCGACGACGGCAACGATGAAGACGACCATGACGACGACGAAGACAACAACGACGACATCGAGGACAGCGACGACGACGACGGCGGCGCCGACGATGACAATGACGACGACGACGACGACCACGACCACGACGACAACGACGACGACGATGACGACGACGGCGACGACGACGGCGACGACGACGGCGACGACGACGGTGACGACGATGACGACGACGGCGGCGACGACGACGACGACGACGACGACGACGGCGACGACGACGACGACGACGACGACGACGGCGACGACGACGACAACGACAACAACGATGTCGATGACAACGGCAGCATCGATGACAGCGGCGGCGATGACGACAGCGACGACGACGACGACGACGACGACGACGGCGACGACGACGACAACGACAACAACGATGTCGATGACAACGGCAGCATCGATGACAGCGGCGGCGATGACGACAGCGACGACGACGACGGCGACGACGCCGCAGCAATGATGACAGCGATAGTGACAATGATGCGACAACGGTGACAACGACACGGCGACAGTGACAACAACGACGACGACGACGATGACAACGACGACGGCGAGAACAACGACGACGACGACGACGACGACGACGACGACGACAACGACAACGACCACGACGACGACGACCACGACAACGGCAACGACAACGACGATGATGGCCAATACGACGGCGACGACGACGACGATGACGACAATGATTACAGCAGCGGCAACTGCGGCGGCGGAAATGTGCGCGCTACTGGAACCAAGCACATCACTGACTCAAGCAAACGCTTCCCCAACATGCCACTTCCAACTGCAGACAAAATGAAACTNTGACAATGATGCGACAACGGTGACAACGACACGGCGACAGTGACAACAACGACGACGACGACGATGACAACGACGACGGCGAGAACAACGACGACGACGACGACGACGACAACAACGACCACGACGACGACGACCACGACAACGGCAACGACAACGACGATGACGGCCAATACGACGGCGACGACGACGACGATGACGACAATGATTACAGCAGCGGCAACTGCGGCGGCGGAAATGTGCGCGCTACTGGAACCAAGCACATCACTGACTCAAGCAAACGCTTCCCCAACATGCCACTTCCAACTGCAGACAAAATGAAACTGCACTGTGCACACATGGGATGAGCGAGCGGGCAGAGAGCCATGTCATGATATCAGCCTCTTGGAAATTCTGCGCTGTCCAGTTTCTGGACTGAACAGCGCATGCTGAGATGATGACCGGTCATGGATTGCACAACCGCACAACCACATGAGCATAAGTTCTTGTCATGAATCACCACGGCACAGCCATACACATCCCACTGTCCTAGGTCCGATGCGGGGTCGACAGACCAGCGCCATGTGTGTAGCACGTTCAGTGCGATGCGATGCGTTGCACTGCGGCATTCATGGCCGCGCATACCTCGGGCTTGACTAGTCGGATGACCCGCCGCACCTCCTCGCACGACTCCTGCAGAGAAGTCATGACGTCCGCCGTTTCACGACAAAAGGCAACACAACAAAGGAAGCACATCTCCCGTCATGACACGGATGCAATGCCACACATCTGCCACCATGACTTCAATGCAGCACAGTTGCCACCATGACATCGCAAGTCGTTGCATTGCATTGCAACACCACGCCAACACAAGCAAGGCACCGCTTGGGCATCTGCCGCATGGGTGACTGTCGCTTTGACGATGAGCACCAGATCGGACGACACCCAGTCTGCCTGCCAGTCTCTAGACAGACAGACTGGCCAGATATCAGCCATCCACCAACACCCGGGCATCTCGACCTGATCAGCCAGCCTGATCTAGGGGCACACAGCCATGACCATCCGCAGAACTAGCACCAGCACCAGCACCAGCACCACAACCAGCACCAGCACCAGATCGTGCATGCAGACACATGCACGCAGACACATGCACTGACATGAGCTTGCACGATGCAATGTATGTACGTGAGCGCGTGCATGTGTGTGTGTTCTTTCCTGTGAGAGCGAGCATGCATGCACGTGTGCATGAATGCGCACACGCTGAGCACATGCGCGCATGAACATGCCTGTGCATGTTCATGGGTATGGGTATGGGTGTGGGCAAGTGCATGTGGATGCTCATGTGCATACGCATGTGCATGTGCATGTGCTTGTGCATGTAATCGTGCACGTGCATGGCCACAGGCATGGGCATGATCCTGGGTGCATGCGTAGGTGTGTGTGCGGGTGCATGCGCAAGTGCATGTGCACATGTGAGCGAACATGCTTCTACATGCGAATGTGCATACACATGTGCATTCCCGCGTGCATGGATATGTGCATGGGCATGTGCATGTCCATGTGCATGTGCATGGGCATGTGCATGTCCATGTGCATGTGCATGGGCATGAGCATGGGTATGTCCATGAAGCATGTGGTTGCAGGTGCATGAGCATGGGCATCGGCATAAGTGTGAGATGCAGCCATGGATGAAAACAGAGAGGGATGCAGCCATGGGTGAAAACAGAGAGGAGTGCAGCCATGAATGGACATCACAGACCGAACACGTGCGTCATCCCCAGCAAGAAGACAATACCACCAAAGTAATATCTACCTTGGACACGTGTGCTGTCCCCAGCAACAAGACAATACCACCAAAGTAATATCTACCTTGGACACGTGTGCTGTCCCCAGCAAGAAGACAGTACCACCAAAGTAATATCTACCTTGGACACGTGTGCTGTCCCCAGCAACAAGACAATACCACCAAAGTAATATCTACCTTGGACACGTGTGCTGTCCCCAGCAAGAAGACGACGCACTCGGAAGGCTCGGCAGCAGACGAGCCGTCTGCTTCCGCCGCCTCACTAGGCGCGGTTGCCACAGTGGAAGGGCAGCACAGTACGCAGATGTTCTCCGACAGCCCCCTCACCACAGCGGCGGCGGTGGCCACCTTGCCATCGCCTTTGCAACCTCCGTCACACTCATCCCCAGCCAGCCCTTCCACCTCCATCACCGCCTTGGCCTCCGTCTTCGCCTCAGCAGCAGAGGGCTGGTTGCTGATGCTGCCGGGGATCACAGGTGCAGCTGTGCTGCTGCCGGGCTTTGCCACAGCAGCAGGCGCTGCTGCTTTCCACGCAGCAGCGGCATCCATCCCTCGAGACCTGCTGCTGCCATTGCTGCCGCGGCTGCCTGCTTCACCGCCGCTGCCACCGCTGCCACGGCTGCTACTGTCACCGTGGCTCTGCGCGCTGCCGCCGCTAAACACAGCGATGCGCTGTGCCACGATCGAGCCCCTGCTCGCTTGCGTCTTTGCGACGCTGCCTCTTCCTCCCTCAACGGCTGCGCTGCCGCCGCCCAAGACTCTGCCAGACCCATCCTGGTCTGCTGCTGCTTCTGCGGCAGCAGCAGTAGCCCCGGCTCCGGCAACACTGGCAGCGGCCGCTGCCGCGCCGCCGTTTGGCATGTCTGCGGCTTCAGACGCCAGTGCAAAATCGGAGCTGGACAGCACCACCGGCACCCCGGGCACGACGTCATGGAGGTCCCTTGGGAGGCTGTCGAGCGATCCAGACGACCCCAACTCGTTTGTGACGAACACTCTGGCCCGTGGCGTGCCGTCCTCCTGCTCCTGCTCTGTCTCAAACTCCGTCGACTCGTCCGCATGCGCCGTCTCTCTTGCCCTCAGAACCTCCCACAGGAACCCTCCCCTCTCACCCACAGTCTCCCCTGCCTCGGCCTTTGCTGCGGGCTGCTGCAAGGCAGCAGCTGCCTCCTCCGTCACATTGCCGCCGCCATTGCTACTGCCACCGTTTCCTGCTCCATTCTGCTGCTGCTGCTGCTGCTGCTGTGGAGGCAGCACTTGCTGCTGCTTGCGCTCTGGGGAGCCACTCGCAGTAGCCCGACCATTTGCTGGACCGGCGGACCTCTCAAGCAGGCCCTCTTCTCCGTCTGCTGCTTTGGAGTAGTGCCGCCGGGCCGACTTGTCCCACTGCTTCACCAGCAGCGCCTCGATCTTCGGACTGTTCTGTGCCTGCAGCTGCAGCTGCTCCTCCCTGCGTCTGCGCCAGCGCTGCTGCTGCGCCGCCAGCACTGCAGTTGGCTTTGGCGTCTTAACTGCCGCCAGAGCAGTCACATCGTCTGCGGAGGAGACCTTGGCAGCAGGAGCACCAACCGCTGCAGCAGCAACAGCGGCAGAACCGTCTGCTGCTCCCGCTGCTGCTCCATCCTCCGCAGTGCCCTGCTGCACCTCAGCCTCAGAGGACCCGGCACTGAGGCTCTGGCTGCTGCTGTGGCCTGCTGCACCATCGATGTTCAAACCTCCGCTGCTGTTGCTGCTGCTCAGGCCGGGACTGGTTCGATCATCTTCGCCCTTGCCTGTCCCTCTCCTCTTCTTCCTCCCTCCTCCAGCCCTCTTCCTCACTCTAAGAGGCCCACCCGCAGCATTGGCATCAGCCGCTGCTTCTGCTTCTGCTGCCTCTGCAGAGGCAGCAGCAGCAGCAGCATCAGCAAGGTTGCTGTGACTCATGCTGCCGCGACTTCCCGCACCCGTGTTCGAGTTGAGCGCATTGAGCGAGGCGACGACTGCGGCGACGTTGCCCGTGCTGCTGCTGCGGCTGCTGCGGCCCTTGCCAGCCTTTCCCCTCCACTTCCCCTCATCCGCTGAGGACTCCTCGTCCGACGCCAGCCCTGGCACGAGGACGCGGACGGGTGGAGACGACTGGGTCGGCGAAGCAGATTCCAGTGATGCGGTGGAATCGCATCGCACCGGGATGCCCTGCTGCTGCTGCTGCTGCACCTGCGGGTTGAGCGACTTGCGACTGGATGCGCCGTGCAGAAGCCCCACAGGAGACGACGTGCGCGCGATGATGGGCTTTGTGCCCTCCAGAACCCGTGCTGTGCCTGCGCCGCCACTACCACCGGCAGCAGCAGCAGTAGACGCAGAGGCGGGCACGGCATCCGTGCGTCCCTGTGCATTGGGCTTGCTGTTGCTGTGCACTGGCGGTCTCGGCTTTGGAGCAGCGGCAGCGGCGGCAGCGCCTGCAGCAGTAGTCGGCTGAGACGCCAGTGCAGAAGAGGACGCGCTCTTCTTGACTCCCTTCTTTCCCTTCTTCCCTCCGGCCTTCTTCTGCCGGCCCAAAGACGCGTCTGCTCCTTCGGTTCCCCGGGGAGCAGGTCCAGCCCTGCCAGCTCCGGAAGCAGCTCCGTCGGCGGGATCAACTGAGTAGGATCCTTCTGCACCAGCAGGCGCCGATGGGGAGACGAGGTCCTGGTTCACATCCGCCTCAATCGAGAACACGGGGGTACCCAGACCGTTCAGGGAAAGTGACAACGGAGGCAGGAAGTCTTCGCCTAGTGTGGGGGATAAGGGGCCAGCGGCGGCAGCGGCAGCAACGGCGGCACCGGCAGTAGAGGCGAATGCAGGCTCGGAAGCTGACGCGCGGAAGGCGTAAGCTGCTGCGGCAGAATCTGCGGTAGGGGCAGGGTTGCTGGCGCCAGCAGCGGCAGCAGCGCCGACGTCATCACGGTCCTGCGGCACTGGCAATTGCCGGCCTGGCATCACGCCACGTGGCCGACTGCGCAGCGACGGCGAGGGGGAGGAGAGCAAAGGGCGGGAGGAGGAGGCGGCGGTCTGAGAGGACCTTCGCGAGAGCAGCCCACCGCTGCTGCTGCCGCCGCTCGACCCACCGAACGCCCACTGCTGCTGCAGCGGCGGGCCCTGCGGCGCTTGGGGCTCCTGAGACGGCATGGGCGGTGTAGGCATCGGCCGCGGCGGCGGCATTGGCATCGGCGCTGGCATTGGCATTGGCGGCGGTGGTGGCAGCGGCTGCTGCTGTTGATCGGCCATGGTGGCCATCCGCGCCGTGCACGGGCGTGTGCGGGAACGAGTGCCCTACTGCGGAGGGTCAAGAAGCGTGGGGTGACGTCGAGGCTAGTGAGAAGGACCTCCCTGAGATTTGGGCGAGGCTGGGAAGGGCAACAGCGACTACGTGTCAGGACAAGCTTTGTCACCAGTGAAGTTGACGGTGGAAGCAGCCGTTGTGAGGCGATCAAACCGTGAACTCGCTGCCAACTCAACACCAAATCCCCTTGACCTCCATCGGCCAAACTGAAGGATGCCGAATGCGCCCCTGGAGACGTGACCGTTGCGAGGCTAGCGCTACTGCTCCTGCTGACGCCGTCTCCGTAGGTCAACGAGGGTGCGAAGGCAAGTGATGGTGATGGTGGCGGACAACTTGGCCGCATTTCCGCCACCCTCGTCCTTTTTCCCTTCAGCCTGTTTTGTGTCTCGTGGCTACCCACGACCACGGAAGTCACCCCCCTCGCTGCCGTCCCTCCCCCCTCTCCGCCCTGCCCCCTCCCCCCCCCCCCTCCCCAACCCCAAACTATGAGCGATCCGCCTACGCAGTTTCCCCGTACGGCGTATAGGAGAAAAGGTTCGACCTCGAGCATCACACTCTCTCCTTTTTCAATTCATCGCAAACGAGTAGAGTTGGTGGTGCCGAACTTCGCAGGTCGACGCTCAGACTGGTTCCCAATCGACATTTTAGGGCAAGGCAATGTCAAGCAGCTGACTCAAATTCAACATTGTCCGCGTCAGCACTCTGCATGGCTCCTTCTGTTCCGGATTCTGTCGCGGATTCTGCGGCACAGCAGCAGCGTGCAGTGCACTGCCGTTTCGACGGTGGGAGGGAGGGAACGAATCTGCCTGGCGCTTGTGAGGCCCAGAGGCGCCGCTGCACCTCGCCTGCTTTCTCGCGCATCGTTGACAGGTAAATCATGGACTGAAACCAGAACAGGACTTGAGCCACTTTCAGTATATTCAGCATGATGCCAAGCTGCCCATCTTCTGTGACATCTTTCCTAAAAATACTTCCTCTATACCATAGAGGAAGTATTATTCATGCATAAAAATTCACGAATAAAAATTATCGCTTCTTGTTCTTATCAGGTAATATATATCACTTCTGATATCCCTGGAAGACGTAGTTCTACCTTCCATGTGCAAACCAATCATCAATAATCTAAAAACTCTTTCCCTTTCAAATTTTTTCTGGGCTCTTGAAATTTTTTACTGTAGTTTTATTAATAAAAACTGAACTAAATTTAAATCTCAAATCATCTTAAATCGTAAGAATCATGGTAAGCATTTGTAAGATTGTACACTTCAAGGATTTGTCCGCATAGTTACTCGACACGTGTAACCAATACGTTCAAATTTATTCGTAAATTGTTTTCAATAGTGAATTGATCATGATATTGCCTCCTACCTCCCCCCAGCTGTCATGCTTCTTCATCCACCTGCCCTCGGACAAGAACGTTCGTAAGAAAACATAGACATCATGAAACTCATGCTTATTTGCACACAAGGTCAATAGATGTTATAGTTTTGCATCACTTAAGATGAATGACCCTCGTTTTGTCCAGACATGTTATTCCAACATCACAAAACTGCAAAGACTTCCTCTTCGACCGAAGTGTGCCTTCCATTCCCTGCCCCCTCATTCCAACTTGGAAGGGTTGAGCAAGCTCTCCACATACATAAACATGGTATTAGCAATGAGGCACACATGGGAGGACAAATTCAACATTGATTAATTGACCTCGTACCAACAACTCTTCAATAAGATAACAAGATGGTGTAAAGCCATGCTCACATTTTATAACCATCACTTGTCTCAAGGGACGTCATAAACTTGGCATTGTAGCGTGATAGCTTCGTACGAACGAAAAGGCATGTACAAGACAGTTGCAAGAGCCGAGGAGGCACTGGAAAATGTCAGAGTAAGCAAGCAGTTGGCCATCATAGAAGAAGAGGACTCCAATGACTCCATGTCGTCACGAAAGCTGTGCATGAGCCTCGCCCCAGTGGCCAGAGCGCGAGAGCAGGTACTGGGCCCATGGCTGCGCTTTGATTGTGCTGGTGAGGTCGCTCTCCCGTTCGCTGTCCGTCACCCTCACGCCCTCCGCCTTGTCCACCCACGGGACCACCAGGTTGTGGCTCTTGGGGAAATCGTTGTCCTTGGGCACTGCTTCGTAGGCCACCTGCAACGCCCACAGAGAGAACGGAAGGAGATAGCAACGTTGAAGAAGAGGAAGGCCCGTACTTGCCCTGGGCTGGATTGGGGGAGCATGCAGAGGAGTGGACCATGCAAGACGATCAGCATGTGTAGCCTGCGCACAAACAGGATCGTGCGCAGTCTTGCATACCATCAGCAACACAGCCGAGAGTACAGAATTGTGAGATGGAAGCCGAGCCACGGCAAGCAAGCTGGCACCGGACGGAACCGAAAGTGCCTGGGGAGTGTTATGAGAGCAAACCAGAGCAGCAGAACCGGATCACCGACTCAAGCTCACCGTGTTGAGGTGGAGACTGGATGAAGGACAGAAATAAGACTTGGAGAGTTTTGGTGCTCAGCACGACGCTGCTCTGACTCACCTTATCGGGGTTGAGCCGGAGGCTGTGCAGCGTCTTCTCTGCGAAGAGGCTTCCGTTGCCCTCGTAGAGCACCACCACTAGTCGGAAACGCTGGAATGCCTTTGCCACTGCGGAGCAACCACCACCATCCAGCAACATCAGCCAGCGTAAAAAAAAAGCTGCAGAGGAATCAACTTCACTCATGCATGTCGTCAAGGTCGAGGTTGGGTCCAGGTCGGTGGGAAGTGACCTGTATCTCTATACAGGTCACTATATAGAGTTTGTGCAGGCATCTCTATGCAAGCATCTCTATGGGAAGTGGGGCAAGCATCTCCCTGAGCGCCGACCACATGCTAAGCCTTCGTCACGTAGTAGCACACGTCAACATCTGTCAGCTTGCACCAACACCAATAACCTGAATTCCCATGCTCAATTTCCACTCGTGCTTCCTCCAGCTGCTCCACGAGCGGCACGGGCCTAGTCGGCAGGCGACACTTTGCCTTGAACAAAAAGAGATGGCGAGAAAACTCCAGGAGAATTCGAGAGTCGCAACGCACCAATCTCCTGCGCCTTCTCCACATGGGGCACGTAGTCGCCGCCGCTGTTGAACAGCGAGAAGCGGCGCGAGCTGGACACGTTCACCGGCACGAGCAGGAAAATCACCGGCGTCGCGTCTGCTCGCCGCCGATGTGTTGCGTTGAATTGCATTTGGATTTGCATTTGCAAGCGGTTGTGCACACACACACACACACACACACACACACACACACA
>SZWC01007947.1:18822-42068 GCA_023375785.1 Penium margaritaceum
TGTGGTGTGGTGTGGTGTGGTGTGGTGTGGTGTGGTGTGGTGTGGACATCGGGCAGGGGTAGGAGAGTGCTTCTTACCGAGCAGCACCACTGGAGCCAAGGTCTGCGGCGCCAAGACTGCCTCCTCCCCCTCTCGGCAGCGTCGGGTGTGGATACACGGCGCCAACAACAGCAGGGCTGCCGTTTCCCTTGCCACGCAAATCCTTCCACTTCATCTCCGGCCTACCTCCCAACTCTTCCCTCACCTCGTCCCCTTCCCCCTCCTCTTCCTCCACCACTTCCCTGTCTTCCGGGATGGCGCCAGACTCTGCACCACCGTTGCCGCCGCTACCGCCACCGGAATTGCCGCCGTGGTGCCAGTCGCGGGGCTTGACGCGCATACGGGGGGACGCCTCCGTGCCCTCCTCCAGGGCCTGCTTCTCCAGCAGGTCCTCCACGATTGGGTTGCAGAACGCGCGGAGCCGAGGGGAGTCGCCCATGCCTGTTCGTGTCGCCGACAAATTGCCTGCTTGCCTGCTGGACTGCTTGACTGCTTGACTGATGGACTGCGCCTGCTTCTCTGTTTACCAGCCTGATGCTTTCCTCGTGTCGCGTACTTGGCTACGGAATGGCACACCTTGCTGTTTGCTGGAACGTTCCTGCTGCTGTGGCGACTGCTGCTGCTGCTGCTGCTACCGTTGCTGCTATTGCTTCTGCTGCTGCTGCGAGCACTGCGATATGCTGTCCTCGGGGAGATCGTGTAGATAGGTATGAAGTACTTCCGACATTCGCCATCTGCCTGGAGGAACCTCAACAAAAGAACTCGCTAACGCCAGGAGCCCAAGGAACTCGAAACTACTCGAAAAACCAACTTTGGGAACGTTTGGCCTCGGTCGTCTGTCCGCGGAACGGATCCACCATCGCTACATTTGATCATGACTCATTTCGTAGTCGGCCGTCCGGAAGAAATGTTCGTCCAACATTCGACGCTGTCAGCGGACAATCAAGTCGGGTCTGACCCCGCTTGAAGTCGGAATCCGAGGGCAACTACACTCAAAAGTTGGAATCCGAGTCGACTTCGGCGGCGGCCAGACGGCAGAGGCCAAACGCACCCTTAATTATTTTCGAACTTCCGCACCTCTCATCAATCTTCAAGGTACAGAAACACCTATATTCACTTGTTTGAAGCCAACAAGAGCAAAGGGAAATATAAATTCAACCCCAGAAACCCACTTGTAACAGCTTCATATAATATCAGTGCTACATAGCCCTATTTAAAATAATTAGTTCCAGGATTAATTAATCATTTTTTTGTTTTTTCCAAGAAATCACAAAAAGGTGTCCAAATGACTTGAGCTAGTATTTATCCCAAAATACATGGACAACAAGATGAATTTGCATCTAAAATAATAATTGCCACTTAAATTTTTTAAAATTCATAGTTCTATGCATGAGATCCAACTCACAAGGCCATTCCGTGGTCACAAATCAAGCGCTTGGCTTATGAAGAAACTTTCTCCAAACACATGGCATATGGAGACCAAGATATGGACTAAGGAAATTTTACATGAACTCTTCATCCAATATTGATTTTAAAATCTTATTTCAAAAATTGGGTGACTCGCTAATTTGTCCACAACACCTCTTTCATCGACAAAAATACGAAGCATCCTCCACTACCCTTCCAATCTTGAAACGTGTCACCATCTGAGACAATCAATGAAGATCCCAACAAGATAATATGTTCTTAAAATAAATATTATCATTCATTGAGATGAAACCATAGACATATAAAGAAAAAATCCCTCAAAACAAACAAAGATTCGTTCTTTCAATACAGCCACACGATCTCAAAAAACCTACAATGATAATGCCACGTATAATTATTGATATTTTTCCACTTGAAAAAAACCCTAGAAATTTTAAATAATTGGTTCCTCAAGAAATTAGAAGAGGCTCAATGGTATAATTTCATATACTTTAAGGAGGGGGGGATGTGGTGTGTTCATTCTCAGAAGCAGACATGGCAGCTTATATCATAAAAGTGGGATGGGAGTATTTTACAACGTTAAACATAATAAGAAATGGCAGTGGATGTTTCTATAGTGCGACATCATTTGATTCCTACAATGGTTGAGTTGAGAACTGTTTGAAGACATGAAGCATCCCACCTCCACTATCTATCTTCATTAATCATATGTGTTTCCTTGTTAAAGATGTAAAATATATCCCTTTCTATAATTGATATACCTCTTCTAACATAAGTGATATATGAAAATCGATAACAAATGAAAAAGTAGTCATTCAATAAGATTTTGTATTTCATTACATATAGAAAAATTCATCCAATTTCAAGTTGCATTAAGATTGTGTGCAAGAAGAATATATGTCCTACTGGAAAGATAGGCACTCAAAATGTCTTGAATCTAAACTACACTTCATTCAAAATAAGTATCATAATAAGTATCCATATTAATACCAACATAAATTCATAAAATGTTACGCTCTTCGCTAGTACTGTTAGGGCTTGTGGTATCTCTTAAAAGTACAAGCTTTATCCAATTGAAAACGTATTTTCCACATTCATTGACAATGTTCTCATTGCTAACAGCTTATAAACAAGGACGTTCAATACACAATGGTGTTTAGTATGCGACTCAAGCAATGCTATGTAATATGCGTCTAAATCAATGTTCTTTAGCATACGTCTGAAGCAAGGCATATCCTCCGCATGTAATCATACTTTGTATCTGAAGTTACAAGCATTATGGTCATACGTAATGAAGTTGAAGGCGCGCATTCAATGAATGTGAACTATTGTGGTTGATACATTGTACATCAAGTTGTATGTACAGAACACTTAATGGAAGGCATTAATGCATATTTTTTGAAACATAATTCGAATGTGTTTGGTATTTCATTCATTTATTCAAAAGAAAAGTTGAACTCAAATGACCACCAAATAGACTTCAATAACACCAAAACATGGTCAACGTGGTTATCCCCATGTAACCTCTAGCAATACGTCCTATATTATCACATCCACGGATAAAGAATAGGCCACACCGAGACCCATGGCTCCCAATTCTGTGGGTAGTACATCGAGAGAGCATGAATTACTCGCATGCCCTATTACAAGCACATGGTGACTAGGTCGTAGATGTGTTTGGATTGATCATGTTCCATGCATGATTTACCTGAGCTTACTTCTCCCTCGTAGTGCGGTGGTCCATGGGGGGAGTGTTACGATTTACTTTGAACCTACCATTGGATGTCGACGACCCGCCCAAAGTTCCAATGGTGGCCAAGGACGAGTATGTCGAATGTGGGACATGTCAAAGGCTACTTTGCAAAGTACTCATCGGTACAAGATGGAGGACATACTCGATTTTGTTCATACCTTTTATATATGAAAAGCATATCTCCAAGATTGATAGCACACCTTACAATGTTATGGTCTATACTACTTAGTGTACTTGAATAGCAGCACTCGACATTTGGACCCGTCATATGTGGACGACCACATACCTTAGCAGGTAGCTACATTCAAGAGTAGCATTCAAAACCACTACCAACACCAAGGCATTCTTGTTCTACAAAAAATGTCTAGGGTAGGTTTTTTTCCAATTGATGTCATTAGGCACATCCAAAAAAAAAGTTATATTAGGCCAACATTCCGTTAATTTTGACGGTTAAACCTCAACGACGAGCATAAGGATTTATGGGGCCTATTCTTCTGGAGTACACGGGGATGAGGCTTCTTCTTCCAAAGGAGTTGTAAATAAGGCTTATTGTTTTTATAGAGGAGAGGATGGGCCTTTAATTATAGAGAGGTGTATGAGGGCCAAGGGTGAAAAACCAGTGGTGAATTAGCCTCTTTGTCATGAGAAAAAAAATTCGGGAGTTTTCTGCTTCCCATTCTTCAAACGCCAGAGCTTTTGACTAACAGGAGATGGGCAAAATCACTTGTGCTCGACCCCCCCATCCCCCCCTACGCCCTCGTAGGCCTCTTCCAACTCATTTTATCAAAGCCCTTAATCACAAGGCCTCGATGGACGGGCGAGTGGGTGGGCCAGTGGGCTATGAAGGGAGGGGAGGGGGGATGGCCGGATTTTTGTCCATTGACAAAGAGCCAACCGGCATTCTCTTTGCCTAAATCCCACCCCCCCCCAACCCATCAATGGGGGTTTGGGAGGGGGCTCACGACTCTCCATTGACCATGATGGAGGGTCGCAATCCAAAACTGCATGTCTGATTCCACCATGCTTGAGCAACTACATGCTTCCCTATTCGAACATGGTGCAACCCGATGGGCGATTGGGGTTTTGTTCGTACACAGGGGCGGATGGAGTTCATTGTATTTTATGAGGGGTGTATGCGGGTTATTGTTTTGACAAAGTGGTAAACAAGGCTTATCATTTTGAAAGAGGTGTATATGAGGGTCCCAAGTGACAAGAGGGGTAGATTTCTATTTTCACCCATCCTTTATACCTTTCCTTTTCATACTTTCATCGAATTTCCAAAACGTTTTTTCTTATTTATAACATAACAATATTAAATAATCCCTCATGAAATTCTATGGTCTTCTACTTTCAATCATGTTTCATCTAATGAGACAACGTGAAAACCTCTGGTGAATAAGGACTAAACTCTACAAGCAAAAGGAAAAATTCAACATCTAACTAGTAGGAATGGCATTAAAAACTAATGCTACATAAGAAGAAAGGGAACGAACTTATCTCAACAACCACATTAAGAGGGAAATTTCATGGTCTCCCACCTCAAAAAACATCCTACCAAAGCTATAAGATTCCTAAGAAGAGGACAGGGGGGAATGGAAAACACAAACGTTTTCCCCTAAATGGACATGAAGGTAATGTAACATCAAAGTAGGACTTACAAAAACATATCTTAAGAACTCACCTCTCATTGTAGAATTTAATTTTTATGACTGATAAAAAATAATTTGGTTATGAATGAATGAGATATACATCTATTACTTCTATGCAGGAAACAAAATAAATTAAAGTTCAAATTGTTATCCTAAAATAAATATCTTGCCTAATGAAAATGATAATGAAGGAAACTCTATGACATTTTCATGATAATGTAACTGTGTGGACATTGTTGTGCTATTCAGATATCATGCACGTTATGTTTTATTATAATTACACGTTCAAAGGATTATTCATTGGCAAGTTAATCGTTCGCTTTATTCGTAAACATTAAGTTCAATGATTTTCAGGAAGTTTAATGTACTACTTACAAAACGTTTTGTAGTATTCTAATTACATATGAACGATTAAATGTTTTTCATTGTTACTTCTCTATATCCTCTCGTATGCCTGACATTGGTTGAATGCCAACATCTAACGCTCCCTCGGCAAGATAATGACTACACTCTACTTGGACAACCTTATGCTTGTAAGTAAATCATAACAAAATGAATATACTGTTTTGTTTTATACTAGAATTTCTTCATCATAGTGTTGTCACGTGTTTTTTATGTTTCCCTTAGCTTTGCACAATGTCATATTATTCTTCTCTATAATGATTCATGCATTTGGACATCCATGTTCAGAGAGAGGGTGAGGGAGGTGGATGGGGGGAGAATGAAAGACATAGAGATGTAGGAAGAGATATGGAAAGGAATATAAATATATGTATTAAGAGATTGGATATTTCTAAAGAGTAATAGCTCAAAATGAGAAAGAAGATGGAGAGATGAGGAGAGGGAAGGAAGCATGGTGGATAAACACATAATGATGGGGATAGAAATATAGAGTCAAATATAGAGGTAGAGATGTATATATATGTGGAGTGGCGAGAGGGAGAGATGAAAACTATGGTCAAGAAAAAAATATAAACAAATAATCTCATATTTTGAAAAATGACAGGTTTTATTTTTTATGTCAATGGAATAAGATTTTTGAGGCCACATTACACATCCTGAATGTCATTCTTAACGCTAAAATACCATAGTACTAGACTTTGATGTTATGTATCATTCATTCGTGATACTACTTGTAAGCCAACTTCTTGTGTTATCCCAGTTAACATATTCATCCCTTTCATCTTTACATTCTCCTCTAAATCTATATCTCTCACTTGATCTTTCCTCCTCCTACCTCTCTCTCTCTCTCTCTCTCTCTCTCTCTCTCTCTCTCTCTCTCTCTCTCCCTCTCTCTCTCTCTCTCTCTCTCTCTCTCTTTCTCTCCCCCCCTCTGTCGCTCTATATGTATATATATACATAGATACATCTATCTTTCTATGTGTTCACTTGTATTTCAATTCATCTCTTATCTTTTTCTTCATTTATTTTTGCCTCTTTCCACTCTCTTTATCAATATCTCTATCTTCCCCTCATATAGTTGTTTTCCTCCAAAAGCTCATAGTTATGAACACATTTTACGATGCATAGTTCTCTAATAATTGTACTTCATTTATGTGTGTGACAAATGAATCTTTGAAAAAGGCATCATACAACATCATTGGTCACATGAAACTATGTTCAAATTGTGGAATGAGTTCTAATGGCATAGGTGTGGTTTTGTTTTTGTGAAAGCATCCTTGTATGTGTTTTACAACAAATCCTAAAAGTGGAAGGCACACAACATGAGTTTGAAAATGAAGAAGGGTCAAATAACCCTTCGAACATTAAACTTGGAGTTTTTTTTTATGCCATTCTATGCAATGAAAGTGGAAATTTTATTAGTTTAAAAACAATGTTAATCCTCCCACTCCATTGCCAATCCATGGTTGATGATGGTTGTTATCACATTTGTTTTACGATTTGTGCATTTGGGTGATGTGGGAAGGTTGTTTTTTTATATTGAGTTATCTTCTGTTTTGGTTTGTATTTTTTGCCTTGATTATCCGAATTTTGCATCCTTTTAAGATTAGGTAAATGGTGGTTGGTGTTATTTTGCTTTTAATGTTTTGTTTGGCTTTAGATTAGTAAATTTCAATTCATTATTTCGATTCCCTCCTTTTCCATCCCGGATAGATTGTCTTGATTCTAAAATTTGTTGCATGTACTTACTTTTATTTGATCTCTTAATGGGCCTGGCGTGTTCCCTTTTAATCGATAAACGTTGAAAATTTTATTTGTGTTCAATTATTACTCTGAGAATTACAAAACTTATGAACTCGAATAGTTTGGTTGCTTGGTTTCAAATCACTTATCCCAATAAATAAACTTTATATGTTGTTTTGCAACTTGGGGGCTTGTGTTAGAAGACATGTTGGGGATATGAATATTGTGCGGAATAGGAGGGTGCTTGTAAATGTCTTCTCATTCACGTTGGGGCAGTTCGACGTCAGGGCCCTCGTTAGCAGCGCGACGAGATCAGAGGGCCCACTTGTCTAGTTCGTCAACCATAGGGCCTCGACGGCTAATCTCAACAACCGTGAGAACAAGTCGCGGTTTAGATTGCACATGGCCACTGTTAATTCCGCTATGCTCGCGTGCCAGGTTCTCTGATTGCGAGACCCGTTTAACATCATAGTCTGCAACAGCCATTGACAAAAATCGGTTCGATTCTCAAACGTCTCGTCCCACGCTTGTTTGTGGTGTCCATGCATACTCGCCGGATTCTGAAGGTTGACTAGCTGTGGTTGACTTACCCAAGAAGCGGGCCGAATCCTTGGATCGGCGAGGAGTCGCCAACCGACACAATAACTTGCAATCTCGAGTCGCGACGATTGCCGACGGGCCCTCATGTTGGTCGTCTTCCAAATGTGGGGTTCCACATTGATGGATCCAGCAATTCGGGTTCCTGCGTTGGGACGAATGCTAAACCCGGGCCCTCAGGTCAATTTAACCTTTACATTGAAGGGCGTAACCTGTTTTGAAGTAGGACGACGTTTTTCATCTCCGCGGATTTGTTGCCACATGTGAAGGTTCACATGCCTATGGATTGCGTGGTCTTCACTGGTTGCAATTCGGAACACCATCCAGAATGAGGTGACGCTAGGCGACATCCAGTAGGACAATGACGAAAGATCGACTTTTTACGCACGACGCGAAAGGGCGTAGTCTTCCGCTGTCGTGGTAGTTTCTGACATCAGCCCACTATCGTTACAAGGATGTTGACGCTGACTCGTCGCCTGCCAGAGGCTGCGCCTCCACGTGAAATTACCTCACCCAATGGATGGCGGAATAACCATATACCCATCGTTTGGGACAATAAGCCTGATCTCTCCATCGTTTGGAGCAATCAATCACATCCACCCCTACGTCTTAACAATAATACTGATTCGCCCGTGCCTTGCAACAATAATCAGGATTTACCCCTTCTACATGGGCGTGTGTTTCCAGGCGTAGAAAATTAACGATATAACTGTCTGCAACGACAACATGTCGACCACACGGATGCGACAGTGACATGCTGACATCACCCTTTTGGCCCAAAAAACACAAAATCCTTCATAAATGGGGTTTGTTATTCTAAGGAAATGGTTTTTGAGAATTTTCCATGGGGGTTCCAAGACTCCCCGTGTGTTGATAAGGAACCTGCCCACGCAAAAATGATACCCTAAAACCCCGTGTTTAAGTGAGAGGTGGGTTTGTGTTTGATTCGTATGTCAAACATGGGAAAATCTGCAAAAAAAATGAAATAATGAACGAATAGGGATTTACTAACTCCCCACCCTTCAAGCGTCGTTGATTCCATCCAATGGGCTCTTACGTACCCGACGTACACTTGTCCCTCCGAGACGTCGATCACCCAATCGACAGCTACTACCGCTGTCACCGGGCAACATCGGTGTGCGCGCCGGGACGTCGTAACTAGATGGGGGGGGAGGGAGTGTTACGTACCCGACGTACACGAATCCCTGATCTTTCTCAGTACACATTTCTCTTCTTGCACAAAATACCCACCACGTCGCGAGGCCTCGATATTCACTCCGTAGGTCGAGGGAAAACCGGCCAACTGCCATCTTCTCCACTGAATCTTCAAGGACTTTAGGATACCTTCGACCACACTCGCGAATCTACGACATGAGTGCCACGACCTTTCAGTCGGCTTCTCGACACACGGAGCGCATCTAGATTTGTAAAGACGCATCTTACATCTTCACCATTGATCCTCGAAGCCCCCCGACTTCTCGGCGGAGCTTCTCGAATCCGACCACTCATGACGCCACTCCACACGCGTCGCACGACAAGCGACCCAACGACACCGACTATGTTCCATTCGTAACTCGACACGTGTATACCACATGTTCAATCATTTCGACACTTTTCATCGAAGTAAACTTACCGCTAATCATCAATTATAAGTGTTTTAAAATTTGTCTCCAATTCTTAATTGTCTTCTGCCTCGGAACTTCTACCAATTCACCATCTACGCTCCATTCTGCAAAACACTTGGCACCACAGCACGGCAGTGCTGGAGAGGCATCTGAATACTTTACCCATCCGGAGGACTACCTTGCACAAGCTGTCAGCGCATCTCGCATGCCAGGACTTTGCAGACTTCACGACAACGACGCAAGCGAGCGCAATCGACGACTAGTAGCAGGTCTTCGACGACGACTTCGGCGGCCGAGGAGCACAACGTGCCTATGCACGCGAACCCTGAAGCAACAGCGAATGCTGGCGTGGCAGGCTATGCTGCAGCTGGATAGACCCCCACACCCTTGACGACCATTCCCTACGCGGATCCGGCGGCGATAAGCCAGCCACCCTATCAACTGCCTCGACGACGGCGAAAAGAACAACAAATGGCATCCGATGACATGCGCGGATCAACGAGGAACTTGCGAACCAAACTCCGTGCTAGAAGGGATCAACAGCCATCTACTCCAACAACTCAACGTCACAATGACGGCCCTTCGCAATGCAAGCGCACGTGAAGCAGTGCTTGTCGAGAGAAATTCCCAACACTTGAGGGAACCCAAAATTGATCCGGCCACACAATAGCCGTTCGATCCTCCAAATAGCAAAGGACGAATGGTTTTGATATGGCTGACGATTTTGGAGGTGAACGTCACCGCTACTGGGGTCAACGAGGAATAAAAATAGATTGACCTCGCGGCCGCGCTTTTACGTGGCGCGGCGCTAAGCTGGTGGTCAGACCTAAAGACCATCCAACGGGAGCAGGAGACCGACCGGGCTTCATCAACAGCCAATGGCGCTCGTCTCATATCACCGGCGCCATGCATTATACCCTTGGAGCAGCTCAATTTGCAGTGGCAAGACGCGCTGACGCCACCAACCGATTGGAACAAATTATCGCACGCGATGCTCGCACTATTTGGACGACTGAGCAAAAACTTCAACACACGGTACAAGCTCCAGCGTCTTCGTCAGCGGTCCACGATGACAAAGTATGCGCAAATATTCCGCGAGATCATCAATCGTGCACACATCGCCCCCGACAAACTCTGTTTTCACTACAACAACGCCCTCAAGCGAGATATCTGACGAGTAATTGCCATTTTCGGCATTCAAAATGACTTGCCGCGGACGACCACAGTCGCATAATGGATCGACAATGCCAAACACTATGCTCGGATCCAGGAATCATATGCCTTGCGGCCTCCCAACCACGATTATCGTGGAAATGGAAAAAGCTAGCCAGTGGACTCCTCGACACTGATGGAAGTCAATGCCATCGACCAAAGGGATACGTGCACCTGTTACAAGCACGGAAAAGTCGGGCATATCGCTCGCAGCTATTGGAGCACGCACCAGGCCAAAAGGGGAGAAGCCACGGAAAAATGGGTCGGGAAACGGCAAGGGGCAGGAGTGAAAGTCGTAACTCTTGTCTGTAAAGATGGGTCTACGCCGAACAATCGCCCGTATGAACGGCCTGTATCGCCGCAGAGGGTTGATGAGATCACGAAGTTTGACGAGGGGTACGGGGACGACCAATCGGCAATACTGCTAAAATTCCAACCTCAAGGATGCAAGAGTCACGGAACGGTACCGGAACTATTGGATGGAGGAGGTTCATACAACTTTGCAAGCAACGACATGATTCGCAAGCTGGGTTTGTAGACCAAACCACGATTGTTTTAAGGAAAAACCGTCAACGGGAGACTGTAAATACGGAGACTCGGAGAACCACCATGACTACAGCTGGAAGATCTACAAAATGTAACGGTGTGGAGGTCATGTCCAATGAGTGATCACAAAATCATTCTCACACAATATTTCCTATACTGAAACAATTCGCATGTCAACTGGAACAGCGACGACGTCTACATGGATATTGACGACGCCAAGCAACAACTTCTGCACGTGGGATGATAGAGAACCTGTATAGCCGATATCGCTCAACGTGGTCAACACTCTACGCAACAAGGAGCTCGTGCGTGGCTCAAACAATTCGAGCCAATGGAAGAAGAGGAAGTGGTAGTAGCTGACACTCCATCCTCGTCGGCCTAATTAGCCTCATCGGCGTCAGTAAAGTTTGCGATGGTATCTGAAGAGTTTGCACCACTCATCCAAAAGTTTGCGAACGTCTACCCTGAGGAAAGCCCAAGAACCCTATCACCTCATCAAGACAGACCATTGCATCGAACTAAAGCCATGTAGCCGACCCATAGTTTGAGGGGCCTGTCGAACGAGTGATCACGAACTGACCGAGTTGAAAAAACAGCTCCACGAGATGCTCGGTCAAGGGTTCATTTGCCCATCCATGTCACCGTATGCCGTACCAGCCGTGTTTGTAATAAAGAAGACTGGTGAAATGCGAATGTGCGTGGGTTATTGGGCGTTGAATGACGCTACCATCAAGAACCGCTACCCTCTTGCCCGAGTTGACAAACTTTTTGACCAACTCGTAGGGGCTCAAAATTTCAGCAAAATCGGTTTGCATAGTGGCTATCACCACATACGCATGGCAGATGCCGACATCGAGAAGATGGCGTTCCGAGCTCGCTACAGGCACTTCGAGCTCACGGTAATGCAATTCTGACATACGAATTCCCCAACGACATTCATGGCGGCAATCAACAACATCTTCCACCCATACCTCAATCATTTTGTCGTGGTGTATCTTGACAACAGTCTGGTGTACTGTCGCACCCCGGAGGAGCACAATGGACATCTTCAAAATGTTCTCAAAGTCGTTCAAAGAGAGATTTTTTTTGGAAAACCCTAAAAGTGCAACTTCAGTCGACTTCCGATCGAGTTCTGGGTCACATCATCAACACTGGTCGGATCCCCATGGATCCAGAAAAAATGGTAGCAATCGCTGATTGGCCGATGCCAACCAACGATAAAGACGTCCACGTTTTCCTCGGTTGCTACAATTACCACCGGTGTTATGTATGATATTATGCCCAAGTGTCAGTGTGTAGCGTACGGACCATTTATATGGTTAAAAATGCTTGTTAAACAATTATCGGGTGCTTCAGGTACTTGAGGCTTAAGTTTCGAGGAGCCAAAGCCCAGAAAGATATGATAGGCTAGAGTCTGGTTCGACTCTAGCCTAGAAAATATCTATGGCCGGATTTTAGGTGAAAGTAGTGCCGCGATGGAAAATCCATCGCGTCACTCCTCCTCCCTTCTAGCTGGCCACTAGGGTCCTGTTCGAGCTCGGCAATGGTACGTGGAACGATCAGGCTAGGATTATTGTTTTTTGTCCATGCCCTATGACGACCATGTCCATTTGTGGCGCGGTTCGTCTTAGCCAAAATGGTTGAGGCGACCATTCGCCCTCTCTCCTTGGACTATACTTTCTAAGGGCCTACGTTTTGGGTTCAGAAGTTAGTCGCAAAACGGTCTACGTCCGCTACAGTTGCATCAGAGCCAGAGCTTCCGTTGAAGAAATCTCTATACTTAAAAAGACCTACGTCTCGTCCGTCTGATCGACTGACGAGGGATGGAGGCTGTCGATTTCATTTCTCGAGCGAGATCGAAGGATCCGTCGCGCACTCGCAGCCCCGTCGAGGGATGAGCCGGGAGCTCTCGCTCCGTCGCTCACCCGCTCACCCGATGGGAAAAAAACACAAGAAACCGAAAGGCCGATGGCCGTGAGCAAACGTCGCCCGATAGGCGGCTAAGCCCTCTTGCTTGGTCACCCGTCGCCGACAAGCCGAGATTCCAGTGTTACCGGTCTCGCTTCACAACAAGGAAGGCAAGAGAGGGGGAGTGGGACCCCGCTCCCCTTTCCACCGGTAGAGGGGGTGGTTCTGCCCCCACCCTCACCCTTCAGGCGCCGGTTGCATGAGAGAGGGGCGACACGGGGAGGAGGTTGCACTCCCCTTGCCCCCTCCTCTCATGTGCCGACTGCGCAAGAGAGGGAGAGAGGGAGCGGTACACCCCCTTCCTCTCCTCTTAGGCACCGACAGTGCCAGAAAGGGAGAGAGAGAGTGGTACACCTTCCCCCCTCCCCGTTAAGGCACCGACAGCGCCAGAGAGGGAGAGGAGTGGTAATCGCTCCTCTCCCCCTCGCCCAAAGGACCGATTGCGTCGATGGGGAGGAGAGGGATGAGTCCCCCTCTCCCGTTCGCCCATTGGGCTGATGGCGCCCATGGGGATGAGACGGGCGAGTCCCCCTCTCCCCCTCGGCCATGGCGTCAACTGTGCCGACCGGGGCGGATAGGGGGCGTTGGGCCTTCCCCCCCCCCCTTTAGCGTGGGCCGACAGCCAAGGAGGAGGAGAGGGGGCGTCTTCCGCTCTCCCCTCCCTCTCTCGAAGGCCGCCAGCCGCGGGGGGAGAAAAGGGGCATTTCCCCCTTCTCTCTCTCTCCCGCGGGCCAACGGCCAATGGGGACGGACAGGGGGTGTCCCACTCCCCTCCCCCTCACTTGGCTGACAACCTAATGGGGGAGGAATTGAGGCGCCCTCCCTTCTCCCCTCTCTCGGAGGGCCGACAGCCCAAGGGGGAGGCAAGGAGGTGACGTCCCTCTCCCTCCTCCCCTCTCTCCCTCTAACTTGGCCCGACAGCCCACAGAGGATGGAGGCGAGGAAGCTTCCTTCCTCCTCCTCGTCGCCAGGGGGCATGGCCCCGCACACGGCCAAGACGTTGTCGGAGACGTTGTCGTGCTTATACCAGTTTCACGGGTTATCGTGTGCAAGTAACGCAGCCTGTAGCAGCAGTAATGAGAGGTTGAGGAACTAAGGTTCGAACACCCTATAGAGCATCAAACGAAAGTTTTGTGACAGATATTTTTCTCCTAAACCGCATGAACTTGGAACCCAGCTGGTTCCAAAAAACTGTCAAGGATAGTTTCCTTTTGTTTGGCGACTGTTTTAGGCACCACAAAAAGAAGTTTGAAACTCAAAACGAGCTCAAATTATCGTAAAATGAAGATATTGTCATATAAAAATCTCTAAGAACCGCAAGCAGAAGAGGCAAGGACAATTTCCTCGGTTGAACCCGACGTTTGGCCTTGTTTGCCGTGGGTTGACCGCCATAAAAAGTGACGAGGGGCTCCGTCTGAGCTCGACAATAATTTGAGAATTTCTCAAATATTGTTTTAACATTTTTTCCTGGGATAAATTGACTAGGGGGCCCTCCTTTGACCTATGTCCCAACGCGAGGACCCGCATTGCCGGATCCATCAGCGCCGGAGCCCGCATTTGGGCGGCGACCGACGCGAGAGCCCGTCGGCGAGTCTCGCGATTCGAGATCGCCGGTACTTGCGCCGGTCGATGACGTCTCGCCGTTCCGACCACTCCGTCCGCGATTTCGGTCAGTGAAGTGGTTGCGTCCACATTGTCTAGTCGTCATTAACTTTTCAATGGTTTCTATGACGTTGTAGTAAACTCTATGAACAATGTGGTTTGACATACGAACGCCTCCATTGAGTCAAAGCTGCCGACAATATCGCAAAGTCCATACGATGGACTGTATATCGGGTATCGCACCCGGTATATCCGGTAGCTTTTTTTGCTAGCGAAGAGAGTTTGCGTTTTTTTGGGGACCTGTTTCTGGAGCGTTTTACTGGATTTTCATTTAAGTTCAAAGATTGATCGTCAGGACGGTTTAGTGAGTGAAGAGGATCTTTTGGCGGCGACTTTGGCCTTCGCCCTGGCTAGTCGGCGGCCTTTAGTGAGTGGGCGATTCGTCGGTGGATCGCCAACGGAGGGGCAGGATCGACAGTGCAGGATGATCGATTCAGCTTACTCGGTCACAGTACCATATTTTAACAATTTAGTTTTCGATTTAATTCCTTGATCGAATAAGGGCATGGTAGACACGTTCAGATCCAGGTTGTTCCCTCACTCAATTTGGGCTGACCTATAAGTACAAAAGTTTATTTTAGAAATCGGTGCTAGATCCATGACGTCGGATCGAGTAGTACTAGATCGTCCTGTTTCATCCTTTAGGCCACCATGCTCCAAAAGTTTATCTTGTTTGTCCACGTGGAACGACTGTCCGAGTTTTTGGTTGTTTGCCTTCTTTGGCATCCCTATTGGTGCGTAGCTAGACACGCCCCAATCTCGTTTGTCGATCGTCGACTCTGTCGCATCGGGATTCTGACAAGCAGGACGGAGCCGAAGGGCCCCGTCGTTTGTCAAATTGGCCGGCCGGGTTCCACGGTTGGTGAGATCAACCGTCGAGGCCCCATGGTTGACGAACTAGCGAAAAGGGCCGCCTGATCGAGCCGCAGGTCTAACAAGGGCCCTGACGTCGAACTGCCCTTTTTCCTGCTCATGGAAAATGGGAGGATCGTTTGTTTTCCCAACACACCACCAGGTGACGCTTGGAAGATTCCAAGCATAAAACGAAAAAGGGACACTTGACGTGCCAAAAATTGGTTCATTTTCCACGAATCATTGAGTTGAGGAATTCTACGTCAACCATGTTAAAAATATTTTGAAATGATGAAAGCGGTTGTGCTCGAACCCGAGCGTGTGGTCAAGTTAATCACGGGTTTTGACGCAAAAATCTAAAAGCTCTGGTTGAGCTCTTCAGAAAATCAGAAGTTTTTATTTTCTTTTCCCTCCCCGTTCCAAAGCACAAAAAGAGGGAAACCGACAGTTTCCATGTCTTGGACAGAACTCATTTGGAAATATTTCAATGTGAGAAAATTAGCACCGATTGTGCCTAACTTATATTGGATAAACCTCAAAGTTTGGGGTAGTCCATGCAAAAACAACCTGGAAGGGTGACCGTCAAGAGCCACGACATGGCTCATTGTGGGGTGTACGTACGCTAAATAGTTTTGTTTAAGCAGAACGACAACTACAGCATGCACCAAGTTGCAAAACCACATTGGTGACGTCCATTGAGATGAAGTCTCAATGGACGTCACCATTTTCAAAATAAAAAGAAAACTTTGAACATGTTGCAACCACTCAACAACTCTCTTACTCGTCGCAAGAATGCGAAATGTGCAGGCAGCAGAAAACGAGTGTTGATTGCACAGTTACACGGACGTCGACCACATCATTGACGTAAGTGCAGATTGCACTACGGGCAACAGCATAAGTGCTGGTTGCAGAAATATTTTCGGTGTCGGATACACCACTGAAGAAGTGCCAGTTGCACTTTAATCACGGATGCCGAAAGCATCGATGATGTTAGTGCCGAACGCACTGCCCATGGTCTACGAAGACATGACCAAGATAAATGCCGATTCCGTATTCACGTGGGTGCCGATTGCACCAATGATACAAGGCAGGCCATTTGTTCTTGGATTTCGATGAAAGGAGAATGTGAGTGCTGATCACACTCGACACACACTCGATGGTGAAAATCCCTGCAGGAGATTCGAGCTTACAAAACTGACAAGTGCCGGTTGCACTAGGAGCATGACCAATATGGGAGATGCAAATGTAGCATTCACGCAAGTGCTGACCGCACAATCCCAAGGAACGCTGAATGCATGGTCGACGAGTGCATCGGCTAACTCGTTGACATGAGTGTCGAATGCACCATTTCCATAGACGCCAAATGCATGATTGACAAAAGCTGCGAGTTACACTTTTGTCATGGATGCAAAATGTACCACTCATGCGAGTGCCAAACGCACTATGGCCATAAGTTATAATTAAGTTAGCCATGCTAGTGTTGATGGTACGACACATGCTGTAAGATGCCGATTCCACCGATAATGTGGGTGCCGATCGCACCCCGTGGCATCAACTAGCAAGAACTAGCCAACCATTGCCTCGTCGTGCTAACTTGCAATAGACCACCAAACGTAAGCATACGATCTATGTGTTAAGTGGTTCTACAGACAAGTGCGTCAAGCGCATTACTTGAACCGCTAAAATCCGTCGCTTTACGTTTGCAAGGTTTCTCGACGACATCGAGGATGGTCATACGGTCGATTTCTTCAAGCAGCGAATCAACGGGCATGTCCAGAAGTAATCACGAACGGCTGTGGTGATCAGTGGTATGGCCGAATGGCGTAACAAAAACACAGCGGTCCCGGTCATCATCGACACTGGAAATCATCATTGGAAGTTGGAAATTTTGCCCTGCCGATAGTAGTATGGGAAGGTACTTCTGAACGAAGTACAAATCAAAATTTAACGGACAAATTACGTGTGACAAGGATGATATCCTCAATTTGGACCATGGTGAAGGTGGACGGACTCCTCCGTGTCCATAGATGGAACACGCTAGAAAAGCCGAGTCCCTTGAGCAGCAGCTCCAAAACATGCACGGCTTGCATGACCATGGGAGGTGGCGTAGACAGCCCACTTTTCAATGGACCATGGTATGTGATTCATGCCACTGTACTTCAGCCACGTGAAAATGGGTACACGGCATGTGTGAAAAACGTGTACGACATGCACAAAAACCATATCCATTATCTTTTTGTGCGCCAATCACGACATGAAGTTGTGGATAAGTTGGACGGACAAATGATCACAATGATTTTGTAATGATTGAACAAGCTGACGATATCAGCTGATGTCCTGGATAGAAACGGCGACACCATTTCACCAAACAAGTAGTGTGGTGGGTGCATGGCGTGTGCTACGATAGTCGCACGTCCCAATACGCTACAATGTTCAAAGGCAAATGTGATCATTTCATGACTAAGCCCGTGTCATGACTATATCATGAGGTGTGAGATGGACCTGGTCTGTTAGCACGCCGACTTCAATCCTTGAATATTGTCATCGTGCTGCCTATACACAGTGTGTATTAGATGTATCACTACCTTTCGAAGGTTCTGAGCATCATTAGTCATGGCCGATGCAAACATTGGTCCATGATTGAACGTGTCAAGGATGACATCCTTGAATAAATCCAATGGAGAAAACATTGACATCGTATCACTCAGTGAGTGATGAACAAATCGTGGTACCCGACCGGTACCGACGATAAAAAAAGGTACGTGAGTTTACCAAAAACCCTCTTCAAAAGACAAGGATAATTGTCGGTGGGGGTTGTAAATGCTTCAAAGAGGGATGAAGAATCTTCTATGGGTCCTCAACGGTTTACGATGCCGCAGTGCAGTGGTCGAAGACTGTAAAAGTCACTCTCTGGCGTATGGGGAGATTGACAAAATATCAACTGTGAACATGTTTGAAGGCGACACCTTCAGTCTATCATCACTCGATGAGTGAACATGCCATGGACATTGATGGACAAAAGTGCACAAACCGATGTCGGTAAGATGAGTTCACATACAGTTCTTTGAAATTCCATCTCAAAGAAAGCCAGCGACACTCCTTTTCTACTAATGGAGTCCCACAGTACTATGACGATCTCATAGTTGTCTACAAGCCAACTACGACATAGTTGGGATCGCAAAAGGTCTAGATTTTGTGTCTAAAGCTTATGACCATGGAAACGACCTATAGGCCGATAGCTTTATGCTAACAGTGTGTTAGCATCCACATATTGGTGGTCCGACCGACCACATAATGAGTCATAATCAACATTGAAACAAAATAACGACCAGTGTGTCATAACCAATTGTTGATGTGAAAGGACTCATCAAGATGGGCCTTGGGGAACGATATCTTAGATCCTTCTGGTGTTTTAAGAAACGCCTCAAAGTTGATGGCATCATGAGATGATACACTTGTCGTGTACGTCACGCTCTTCAAACATCATGCGGATGGATTTCGATCATGCCAAAGATATGGTATAGTACCGCCTATGCGATATCGATGTGCAAAATAAATAGATCCAATTTTTTGGAACAAAACCATTTCCCGAGAGAGATCAGGATGACTATGATGTAGTCTAAGCATGCTCACTGACCCGAAAGGTCATGGTGAAGCGGCTCAAGTCCCTTGGTTTTGGGGATGGTTTCATTGATGTACATTACCGAATGCAAGTACAATATGTTTTTGGATGTCGCTACGGTGATATCCAGGATTGTGGTGGCTTTTCTCATGTCTTTGATGAGGGCGATATCCTCTACAAGTGCCTCGGATAAGGCATATGAAAATTACTCTATTGAGTGGAAGTGTCGAACGTACACAGTAGAAGACATTGAAGCAACGCAGATTGTTGCAACTTAGCAAACACAATCCATCGACGGGTTCTCGAATGGAACTCTTGGACACGATTACATAATCACAGGAATATCTAGGAACTAGCTGTTCCAGGATCACCGGATGTGATTCGGAAGCGTTCGATCACAATCACATGGAATTGGCACCCAAAAGGTGTTCGTCCAACTTGTACCGTAATGATTGTGATCATGGTACACCCGTTTGGTGAGTACCATACTCTGAACACTTCGTTCGCGGATAGAATGCATGGTCCTTGAGATTGGTTATCTAAGCTAACCTAGTTCAAAAGCAGTGTGCTTTTGAACACACGACGTGAGTGGCAGCCTGCGGTACCCATTTCAGACAGAAATGAGGGGACGATGGTTGAAACCAAGATCAGCTAGGTCAGAGCATTGTCGCGTCCAATGACGGATGAAGACGATGATTGCGCGTGCCAAACGACCAATGCCCCCTCCTTCAATGACGAGCGCAATATTTGAAAGGAAAAAAAAAATTATGCTCAGCAACCATGTCTTAGGACCTTGGTGCCTCCCAACCCTAAGATAAAGCTAGTGTGCGAGTTGCATGAGCTTAGTGGAGCTTGGTTGAGTTCGGCCAACCAACCCACAGGTGCTGAAAGAGGTCTAGTACACTTGCACGTGATCATGAACACGTGGTTGCAAACCGAGAGAACTGATATCCGGACCTTGGATTGCACGTATTGACAATGTTGCGAGGAGGTACCACCTTGGCAACAACCCTTGGAAGATATCATGTCCGAATGACATGGAAGTGTTGTGTGGGCCTGGACAGTTTTTGCGGGGACGCACGGTTGACTGGTCGTAGGGACGCTCCTTGCAAAGGGGGAGGAGGCATCACCACATCTGCTTGCTGAACACGTGCCACACGAAATGTGGGAGAATTCATCCTATGTACCCTCTTCCAAAGTGGCAAGATGTTGTGACAACGTACGTCCCAGAAGGCATCAACTATGCCATTGATACACACGTGTGATGAGCCTTCGGTGACAACTCACCAACACTTGTGAAGAACGTACAAAGATTTTACGTGTTTCATCTTGGTAAGAGCCAAGGATCACGCGATCAACACAGGATATTGTACACTAATGACCATAACCGCAAAGAGCACAAGTGTGTAGTTGATTGTGCGTGAACGTGACGCAACCGTATTGCGGATGACAAGAGTTCACATGTGTGACCTTGTTTGAACTTCTTGTTGCATGGTTTGCATCATGAAGTACGCGATGATCAAACCTCTGTGAGCAAAGACAAACCGGGACGGTTCAAAGCAAAGGGGGAGGAATGTAGCGTACAGACCATTTTTAGGGTTAAAGATGGTCGTTAAATAATTATCGGGTGCTTCGTGTACTCGAGGCTTAAGTTTCGAGGAGAAAAAGCCTAGAAGAATATGATAGGCTAGAGTCTGGTTTGTCTCTAGCCTAGAAAATATCTATGGCCGGAATTCAGGTGAAAGGAGTGTCGCGATGGAAAATCCATCGCATCACTCCTCCTCCCTTCTAGTTGGCCGCTAGGGTCCTGTTCCAGCGTGGCAATGCCACGTGGAACGATTAGGCTAGGATTATTGTTTTTTGTCCATGCCCTACGACAAACCTGTCCATTTGTGGCGCGGTTCATCTCAGCCAAAATGGCTGAGGCGACCATTCGCCCTCTCTCCTTGGACTACACTTTTTGAGGGCCTACGTTTTGGGTTCAGAAGTTAGTCACAAAACGGTCTACGTCTGTTACACAGTGCCTCTCTCTGGCCCCACTCGAATGGAAATGAATGGAAGTCGGGAGGCAACGATCAAGAAGCGTTCACCGCTTTGCGGAATGCTCTGACTTCAGCGCCAGCCCTACAATTAGCCGATATTACGGTCAACTATGTCATGGCTACGGACGCTTCCAATCAGGCCATCGGTGCGGTCCTCCTACATGACTATGGCAACGGCGAGCAACCGGTCGCATGTATGTCTCAAAAGCTGCGGAGACTGGAACTCAACAATGTCATACACAAGAAGGAAATGCTGGTGGTTGTACATGCATTTAAGACTTGGCGGTGTTATCTATAGTGCCGCCAATGCATCGTGCGCATTGAACACCATGTGTGAAATATTTGAAGACACAACCGAACCTCAGCCAATTTCAAACTCGATGGATGGCGTTCCTTAATTCCTGGTTCGACTACGGCATCGAAACCTGGCAAGGCAAGACAAACCCAGCAGGCACACTCAGCCGCCGACCAGATCTTATGGCCGAGACGGCGACGCCACAGTTGTAGCGAGATCTGTATCTCGAGCGACTATTCACACAAGGCTACGACCAGCATGGTGGATATGATAAGGTAACATTTTTGTATGTCGCACCCTACTGGTGACGACGATTCAATCGCCAGGTGGTAATTCCCCCGGGTGACAAACCTGGCCGTATGTTGCTCGAAGAATGCCATGACACAGGTCCATGTTGACACTTTGGAGAGGACAAGACATATTTTAAGCTAACAAAATACTATTGGTGGGACAAGATGCAATCCAACGTGGCCAACTTCTGCAAAACCTGCGACACGTGTCGGCGATAAAATTCATTGCACAAGGCCACCCGGACTTCTGTATCCACTCCCTATTCCAACGACACCGTGGGGTGACATCTCTATGAACTTCATCACATGATTACTAGTCATACTCGATGGATATGACGCAATCCTTGTGGTTGTCAATGGGTTTTCTAAATGCCCCATATTATCCCAACGAAGACCATTGTCACTGCCAAAGGAACAACACAGTCGTTTTCATACAGCATATTGTGGCTACACGGCGTGTCGCGAAACATCAGAGCACCAAAGACGATAAATTCACAAGCCGTCTTTGGCTCAAACTAATGTCTTGCTACAACAACAGCAGAATTCAACTTTCAACGATGTTTCATCCTCAAACCAATCGCCAAACTGAACGGACAAATCAGACACTCAAATAGCTTCTCCGAACACTGTGTGAGCCTTATGGGATGGATTAGGCATAAAAACTGCCGACAGCCAAAATCGCATATAATTCGATATTTTTCACCGTAATGGGTAAAACTCCGTTTGAAGTCATGTATGGCAAACTTTCCGCCACACCAACATGACTGCACAGTCGAATCGAAATTCCTGTGGGTGGCGTTTAGCACTGAAACTTCTTCACCATCCGGGAGAAAATACAACAGACACTCGCAAAGACATGAGTAGTGGTAAAATGAGCAACTAGCCGACGTCGGGGCGACGACATTTTTTATGCTGGCGAAGAAATCATTCTCAGCTCGACTAACATCAAACTCCACGGAGCTGGCTATTCAAAGCTCAAACCACAATGGTTGGCACCGCTTGAGATAAAGCGCATGCAACCCTTTGTGGTTGTGCACCTCAAACTCCCGACTCTATGCAAGTTCATCCGGTGTTCCATACCAGCAGACTCAAGCACTACCGATGTAGGCTGCTGTGCTAGACAAGTAAGCAGCAGCTGGGGTAATGCTAGGAAGACACCAAGCAAGCGACGGTGTTAACGTGGAAGTTAGAAGTAGTGAGGAAAAAAGTAAGTGAGTCACAAGTCACGGAGGTGTTACGTGCAAGTGGGAGCGAGCGAACGAGCGGGCAGCGAGCGAGCGAGCGAGCGAGCGAGCACTGCAGCGAGCTCGACATTGGGGGATTCGACTCCACCTGCCCGCAGAATGATTTCCTTGCATAAATCAGGTCACCGTACAAGCAACAACCTGCCTCGAGAAGAAACCCGGTTATGCTCATGACCAACTGTGCACCAATGCATGTGAGAAATGCAAATAAGTCTGACAAGCTCTGATTGAGCTTCTCCATGGCTCGTCTTCTCAGCTTCTGGTCACGACGTGTCAA
>SZWC01007947.1:42136-83405 GCA_023375785.1 Penium margaritaceum
GAGAAGAAACCCGGTTATGCTCATGACCAACTGTGCACCAATGCATGTGAGAAATGCAAATAAGTCTGACAAGCTCTGATTGAGCTTCTCCATGGCTCGTCTTCTCAGCTTCTGGTCACGACGTGTCAACCGGCGGAGTCATCTCTCACTGGTCAGTCACCTGCACCAGTGATGTGAGTGTGCAACGAGGCCAGAGGTCACCGTGTGATAATGACATGAATCCAACACTCCCCCATGACCCACAGCCAACGCACAAGGACGACACGCACAAGCACAGCACAAACGTCACAAGACGTGACACAACACAAGATTGTACACGAGCACTGGCATGACAACTCAACCAGGAGCATTACGAGGACACAGTAGCCCAACAGCGTGCACTGCTGCCTTGAAGACATTGCTGCTGAGTGCCTTCGTGAGAAAGTCAGCTCGTTGCTATCGCGTGTCAACCCACACAATCTTGACATCACCTGCAGCCACACGCTCACGTACAAAATGATGCTCTATATTGATGTGCTTGGTGCGAGTGTGATGCATGCCGTCGTGCTCAGCAATAGATTTTGTGCTTTGATTGTCACAGCGCAATGTGACGCAGCGAATGGATACTCGCAGCTGCTAAAACAACTGACACAACCAAATGCTCTCACAAGTGCCTGCACCAAAGGCGACATATTCCGCCTCACTGGAGCTGCGTGCAACGCAACCCTGTTTACCACTCTTCCGGGAGACAGCTGTGCCGCCGACGAGAAAGACATAGTCGGTGCAGCTGCGTGCATCCGTGTCATGCGCCCAGTCACTATCTGTGTAGCCATCAACAACGACGGACGGCTGCGTCCGGTAACAGAGACCGACTCGTGCAGTGGAAAGCGCATATCGAACAACACGCAGCGCGGCCTCCATGTGCCGCACCCGTGGGCACTGTGAGAACTGTGCAAGGAATTTCACAGCGAAAGCGACGTCTGCTCGTGTGGTCGTGGCCAGGTACATCAAGGACCCTATGACGCACAGGTAGTCGGTCACATCCACTGGCTGCCCCAGCTTGGACACATCCAGTGTTTTCAATAACCTCTGCCCGGCAGGCGTCATCGGCGTGGATGCTGAGGGCACAGACTCAAAGAGCGAGGCAAAGTGCTCCCCCAGGCTTCTGACATATGCAGCCTGGTGGACATGAAGAACACGGTGAGTACGATCACGCTCGAGCTCCATGTCGAGAAACACTCGAGCTGGGCCCAAGTCTTTAATCTTGTATGTGGACTGCAGCAGGGACTTCACAGTTGACACTGCCTCCCGACTTGGTGATGCAATGAGGAGGTCGTCCACATAGACGAGGACTGCGACAAACGGTGCACAGTTGGGAGCGACAAGGAGAGAAGGATCTACTGTGCTACGACGGTATCCACCCTTTTCCAGGGTACAAGTGATCTCCTGGTTCCAACACCGTGGTGACTGCTTCAGGCCATAGAGAGCCTTGCGCAGTCTCCACACCCTGTCAGTGCCATCAGAGAATCCTGGAGGTTGCACCATGTAAATCTCCTCATCCAACTAACCGTACAGAAAGGCGTTGTTGACATCCATCTGCTCGAGCTCCCAGTCATGGTGGGCGACAAGGCTCAGAAGGGCGCGAGCAGTGGTGTAGCGTCCAACAGTGGCAAATGTCTCGTCAAAGTCAACGCCAGGGACTTGTGAGAACCCCTTGGCGGTGAGACGTGCCTTATACTTGTCAAGCTCGCCATTGGGCTTGTACTTGCGCCTAAAGATCCATCGTGCATCGATGGCTTTGCGACCGGGCGGGAGATCGACCAGCTTGTAGACGGCGTGGTCGCCAAGAGCTCGAAGCTCATCTCGCATAGCAGCCTCCCATTGCTGGGAGTCGGGCGTAGTGCGTGCCTGACGAACAGTAGACGGGTCGGAAGAGGGTGCAGCAGCAACTGTCGTGTAACACTCAGCGACACTGCTGCGGATGACGGCTTCGAGAGCGCGCTCGTGCTCAAACCTGAGCAACGTGTGCCCAAGGGCAGAGCTGGGATGGACCACTGCTGTGGCCAGGCCCAAGGCGTCCATGCCAGTCGGTAGCTTTACAGGCTGCTCTGGGTGGGACTAGACAGGACGGACGGATGGAACGGCGACACTGGAGGAACGAGAAGGGAGTGCGCGGAGACGCCCGCCACGAACAAAGGGCTCGATGGGAGCAGGACCAGGAGGGTCACCAGGCGACGGCGGAGCAGGGGTAAGCGGACTGGACAGAGCTGCTGAGGAGTGTGTAGGAGAAATGGACTCAGACGGAACTGTAGAGGACAACACAGGAGACGCAGGAGCTCCAAGCGAGCTGGACGACACGGACGGAGAAAGGGAAGGAGGCATAGTGCCAGACGACGAAGGCCGCTCCGAGGGTGGAGGAAGGGACAGCAGCAGGGACTGCAGGGACAGTGGGAGCAGCAGGTCCGACGTCCCCCCGCAACCGAGAGAACGGTAGCAAGGAGGCGGCCGTAGAGTGACGACTGAGGTCACGAAGAAAGAGTGACTCAAAGAAAAGAGCATCGCGGGACTCAATGACGCACTGGCGCTCCTGGTCCCAGAAGCGCCAGGCTTTGGACTGGGCAGACACGTCCAAGAAAGGGCGGAGGCGTCCACGAGGGGAGAGTTTGCCGTCACGAAGGTCCTCAGGTAGCCAGACGGACGCAATGCTACCCCAGACGTGAGCGAGTCGCAGGTCAGCACGGGTCCCGTACCAACGCTCAAAAGGCGTGACCGAGCGGGGAGGGGCCCGTGCGGGACGCGATTCCAAACCCAGGTCATGTAACTCATGGCCTCAAAGGCGAAAAGAGTAGGAAGACCGGACTCAGACAGAAGGGTACGGACGCCGTCGGCAAGATTCCGGTTCCAACGCTCAGAGACTTCGTTTTGCTGGGGTGTGTAGGGAGCGGAGGTCTCCAAACACACCCCTTGAGACTCAAGGAACCGGGCGGTGGGACCGAGGAACTCACCGCTGCGGTCGCTGCGGAAGATACGCAGGGAGCGCTGACAAGACCGTTCAGCCTGGCGGAGCCACGACTCAATGACAAGAGGGACGTCACTCTTCTGGCGAAGAGCGAAGACCCAGCGATAGCGGGAGAAGTCATCAATGAGGCACAAAACATAACGCCCAACACCCCCAAGAAAGTCATGGGAGAGAGGACCCATGACATCAGCGTGAACAAGAGCAAGGGGGTGGGAGGACCCGGAGTCAGAGGAAGCGAAGGGGGAACGATGCATTTTCCCTAGGGCGCAGTCGAGACAGTCTGAGGGACAGGGTGAAGGAAAGGTGGAGGGTGACAGCCCAACATCAGGTTGGAGACGGAGCATGCTGGAGATGGCATCAGTGTGAACATGGCCAAGACGACGATGCAAGAGTTGGATGTCAGCGGGCGAGAGGGATGGTGCAACGTGAGCAAGAGAGGAGCCAACAGAGTGGGGAGCGGGAGCAATGAGTGGCACACGGTAGAATTCATCACACTTCACTCCCCGCAGAACGATGCGACAAGTGGAACGAATGTAGACAGTTCCAACACCCCGACTGGCGGAGAGCTCCATGCCCTGATTGTCAAGGGAGGGCACGGACAACAGGCTGAGCTCCAAAGAAGGCACATATAGCACGTCGGGCAGAAAGAGCACGCCACCGGGACCAACAAAACGGACAACGCCAACGCCCTGGACAGGCAGCAACTGACCAGAACCAGTACGAACAAAGCGGACGGAACCAGCGGGACCCCACGAGACAAACGCTGAGCGAACAGAGGTCATGTGGTGGGTGGCCCCGGAGTCGAGAACCTAGAAGCCACCGGAGACACGAAGACCGGGAAGGACGCCACAGGTGGCAACAGTGCCAACAGAGGGTGGAGCAGAGTGACAGACAGACAGGCAACGAGGAAGAGCGACAGACTGCCAGTGCTCAACCCACGGAACAGATGCAGACGAAAGCCCAAGAACATAACATGGGGGGGTCCCCACGAAGGACAGTGTCAGTGTGACAAGGGAGACCTCTGGCCAACGAAGACACACTCTCACCTCCCTGATCGCAGAGGTGAAGACGCTGGAGAAGAGCCTGCTCCAGCTGGCGCTCGCAATCAATGGACGCTGCGGAAGAGGGAGGAGACGAACCAGAGGGAGGTGCGAACCACGGAGGTGGGATGTACGGTGAAGAAGGGGGCCCGGCATACACAGGTGCTCCGTAGGGTGATGGCCAACCCCACGGGTATGGGATGGGGGGTGGAGCTGTGGAAACGCCAGCGGTGGAGTAGAGCTGTACCGAGGTGGAGCTGATAGGTCGAGAGACGGAGGTGGAGCTGGAGTTGGTGGCGAAAGAAGACGAAGAGCCGCCGGTGCGAGCCCAGTGCGCACGCATAGAGCTGGCTAGGCGCAGATCGTCAGGAGGCGCAGGGCACGCACGAGCAGAATGCGTAGAGGAACCACAGTTCCAGCACACAACCTCACCAGGGACACGGGAGGGTACAGTGTCCTTGCCCTTACCCTTGCCCTTTCCGCGACCACGGCCATGCCCGCGCCCCTGGGAGGCGAGAGCGGTGGCCGTAGCTGCCGAGGAAGACGAGGATGTGGAGGAGGCGGCGGCAGTCGATGAAGAAGCAGAGGAGGAAGCGGTGGTGGCTGCAGCAACGCCGGCGACTACAGCACGGTGCAGGCGTTTGGTCTGAAGGCTGGTCCACCAAGCAGCGAGCCGATCAGCAACAAAGTCCTAGAGAGCGCCAATGCCCGGTGGGGAATCAGGGGGAACGGGCTGTGAAGCGAGACGCAACAGCTCATCAGATTTGACGTCACGAGGGAGGTCTGACAGCTCGGGAATCAACCCATTGACCATGGTGTGGACAGCAGCTAGCTGGCCTGGCGCGGCTTTGTCGAGCTCACGAAGGAGCTTGAGCCCGCGTGCCCAGTAGGCGTCAGCCGACTCATCAGCACACATTATGAGTGTGTTGAACTGCACAATGAGGGCACTTTGGGCTGCCTGACCAATGATTGTAGTGCGACGGCGAAGCATGGTGTAGGCACCAACAAGATCAGCTAGACGTTGCACGGCGGGATGGGCGTTGTAGGTACCGTCCTCGTCGACAAGCGTCTCTGGCGCAGCAGCAATGAGGGCACGGACAGCGTGGGCAGACTCAGCAGCGACAGGCGTAAAAGGTACAACAGCTGGGAAATAGTATTCCCACAGACGCTCCCCCTGGGCCCAGGCGCTGAAGCGGGTTTCCCAGGAGGAGAAGACGAGTCCGGCGGACAGGACAGGCGGCTACGAGAAAAAATCATGCTGGCGCGTGACAGGAGTGGGGTTGGTAGCGGAAGGCATGACAGTAGTGTTTCCGGCAGCGGTGCTAGAAGCAGCGCGTGTGGAGGAAGCGGCCGCAGTGGTGCTAGCGCTGGCAGCAGCGGTGGGGACGGAAGCAGCAGGGAGGCGCTTAAGCACAATAGCTGGAACCTCATCAACAAAGGCGGCACGGTTATCATCGGCAAGCTTTAGGCGGTCCTCAGCCTCGCGCTACGCCTCAAGAGCGAGGCGCAGTTGGCACTGCAGGTCAGCTATGACTGATTCGTCGTCACTCGGCATGGTGACGACCACGAGGTCCTGTCGGACAGATTTCGGCAGAGTTTCCCCTGCCCCAGTGGGCATGGGAAAACTGGACGTGCCCAAGGCACAAGGAATGTGTGCTGCAGGACAGCCCAACCCCAATCAGACAAGCAAGAAAATCCCGCAAGAGAGGAAAGGAGGCAAGGAGACAGAGCAGCAGCCGAGGAAACTCACAAAGCAGAAGGTGGTGGGGGTGCACGCAACAAGGCAAGGAGCGGTGGAATAGCAGCAGCGGTTGCAACGGAGACAACGAAGACAGTGGATGTGATGGGAATCACCAGAGCAATCGCTCCGGTGAAGAGGTCGGCTCCAAGAGTGGTGAAGGCTGCAACGATGGAGATGGCTGCTGTGATGACGCTGGTGACGGTTGAAGGAGCAGATGAGGCAGCAACAACAACACCGGAGGTGGAGGTACGAATGGAGGAAGCGGCCGCAGACACGGCAGACGCAGCCGAGGCAGTCGCGGAAGCAACAGCAGAGGTGGCTGCAGCAACCTGAGTAAAGATATCTGCAGCTGCGGCAGCCACCGGACCGGCTACAACGGCGGCTTCGGTGTATGACTCAGCATCGCGTCTTGCCGAGGTCGAGGCGGAGGTGCGAGAAGCTCGGGCAGCAGCAGCAAGTGTGGCGCTGGTTGCTGCTGCAGCGTCGACTACTGCGAGGGCCGTGCGCGTAATCCTGGTGGCCACGGCAACAACGTCGTGACCTATGACAGAGGACACGCGAGCAGCTGCGGCGTCCACCCCAGCGCAAATGTGCGGATGCTCGACCCCCCCAGGAGAACGGGAAAGATGTGAGCTTACCGGTATGGAGGGCCACACTGGTTGCGATGGTAAGGTTTCCTCGACAGATGCGGCTTCACGGTGGATGTGGCGTTGCCGTGCCGAGCTCTCCCCTGAGTCGCCACCGAGATCCTCCCAGTGCGCCAGCGTGACGGCGACCACCACCAGACGGTGGTGCGGAGACTACTACAAGGTTGTAGTGCCGATCATCTACAATGCTGCTTGTTACTCCTGTCACGTTGGTTATGCGACTGTTGTGGTGCAGGTGCTGCTGCTGCAGCCACTACTGCTGCCGTGCTGCTGTTGCTTGTAGTGTTGCTATTTGCTGCAGCTGCTGCTGCTGTTGCCGTGCTGCTGCTGAGCTACTGCTGAGCTGCTGCTGAGCTGTTTGCTGAGCTGCTGCTGAGCTGTTTGCTAAGCAGCTGCTGTTCTGCTGCTATTCTGCTGCTGAGATGTTTGCGAGCTGCTGCTGAGCTGCTCCTGAGATGATGCTGCGCTGCTGCTAGGATGCTGCTGCGAAGCTACTGAGTAGCTACTGAGCTGCTGAGTTGCTGCTGAGCTATTGCTGAGCTGTTTGCTGATCTGCTGCTGAGCTTATGCTGCGCTTCTGCTAAGATGCTGCTGCGAAGCTACTGCTGAGCTGTTGCTGAGGTACTGCTGCTGGGCTGTTGCTGCGGAGCTGCATAGCTAGAGCCACTGCTGCTGGGATGCTGCGAGGCTGCTGCTGCTGAGCTGCGGGAGCTGAGCTGTTGTTCACGTTGCAGCTTCTGCAAATGCTGCTAGGAGACGGCGACGCCCCCCCCCCCCCACACTGCCGAAAAAAATTTCGGCAACGTTTCCCCCGCCCCAGTGGGCGTGGGAAATATGGGAAGGCCGTGGGAACACTTGTAGGAACCTGTTCCAACCCCACCCAACCCAGGAATAGAGGGGAGCCCAACCAGTAGGAGGGGAAGACCAAAGAACCCTGACGGCAGAATGCCGTCTCCCGCTGCTACTGAGGCTACAGCAGTCAGCTGCTGCTGTACTGGTAGATTGTGACGGCGGGGTGGATGCGCGACGCCAAGAGTGGCCGTCGCGGGTTTGGCCCAGAATACGTGGCGGCAGATCGATCCTCTGCCCGTCTTCCACGCAAACACTGCTCTAATACCAGTAGGCTACTGTGTTGGACAAGTAAGCAGCAGCTGGGGTAATGCTAGGAAGACACCAAGCAAGCGACAGTGTTAACGTGGAAGTTAGAAGTAGTGAGGAAAAAAGTAAGTGAGCCACAAGTCACGGAGGTGTTACGTGCAGGTGGGAGCGAGCGAACGAGCGGGCAGCGAGCGAGCGAGCGAGAGAGTACTGCAGCGAGCTGGACATTGGGGGATTCGACCCCACCTGCCCACAGAATAATTCCCTAGCATGAACCAGGTCACAGTACAAGCAACAATCTGCCTCGAGAAGAAACCCGGTTATGCTCATGACCAACTGTGCACCAATGCATGTGAGAAATGCAAATAAGTCTGACAAGCTCCGATTGAGCTTCTCCTTGGCTCGTCTTCTCAGCTTCTGGTCACGACGTGTCAATCGACGGAGTCATCTCTCACTGGTCAGTCACCTGCACCAGTGATGTGAGTGTGCAACGAGGCCAGAGGTCACCGTGTGATAATGACATGAATCGTCCTACGCTCTATTTAGCATAATACAGGTGTCGGCCGGAGTCATCGGTGCTCAAAGACCCCTCCCGTCCCCGTCGGCCTCTTGTCACCCACTCCATTGCAGTCCTCAATCGCAATGGCCTGGATTGGGGGGCAGGTCGGTGGGCCTGCGGGCTACGAGGGTAGGAGGGTTGCTAGCACTTGACAAACATTCGTCCGGCTTTTTTTTTGGTGCAAATCCCAATACCCCCCTCCCGCCACCTCTCAACTCTATGCCTGATGTCCGATGCCCGACTTCACCTTGCTCAATGATGTACACGCATCCCTGTTCGAGCATGGTGAAAGTGGGTGGGAAAATGGGGCTTTTTGTTGCCAAACACGAGCGAATGGGGCGTACTTTTCCTACGGATGGGCGAATGGGGCTTATTGTTTGGACGGATGGGTACATGCCGGTCACAAGTGACAAAAGAGGGGAATCGGCATATTCACTGCCTCGTGGAAGACGAAAGTTTTTTTCGGGCCGAGGAATCCCTCTACAACCCCTTTCTGGTGTTATCATCGTGCCAATACCCTCACCCGGCAATAGAGATCATTTACACCAATTTCATTCCTCTTTTGACCTTAAAGCCAAGTGGAACGTGGATAGAAGGATGAGGTGTGGAGCAGGAGACAATTGAAGGAACGGTGAAATTTTTTATGATTTGCCTTCGATGATAGTTTTAATTCAATGACAAGTGTCGTTGTGTCAAGTGTAGTATGTAAAAGACCAAGAATAATGAGGCATAGGATACATCTTGGGCGCTCAAGTCCAACGACGCATGCTTGCCACGTCATGGATGCTTGCTTCATGAAACTACATTGTGCAATCAAAGTTTTCTCACAATATCGAGACGCATCTTCGTAGAATCTATTGTTGTCCAGAATTCCGTAGTGTTTATTTTATTTGCCTATTTTTCAAAACTCAATTACTTGACAGTTAAATTTGACTGTCATTTATGGCCTCGTATTTTTTGATGTGTTCGTCAAAGGTCACTGGGTATATTTTGGTGTTGAGATTTGGTCAAAATGCTTCTTCGCGTCCGTAGTTTTTCCTAAAATCTTTGGCGTTCAAATCTTCGAAGTTCTAAAGTGTGGAGAGCGATGTTGCACGAGCAAGCTGTGAAGCGTACTCGATGCTCGCTTTGCAAGTCACCCATCCTTTTCTGACGGCCAATTGCGTCACCAAGAAGGTAGTGAGTGCATCGGACGGCCTTTTGGTGGTTGCAGCTTGCCACATCGGTGTGCAGTCCACAGGGGACTATGCGTAGAACTTGGATATCTCACGCTTCGTTTGAATTCATTCGAAGACTGCGTGCGGAGCATGAAACTTTGTGTAGTTAATTAGGATCCTGGCAATTTCCAAGTGATTCGACCATGAGAGAACAAATATTCATGTTCCTGAATGGGCAAAGCAAAATAACTATTTGTTTCAAATATAAGAGACACTACCGTATAATTCACGTTATAAAAAAATAGTATGGTTCACAATGTGTTTTTTGGAAAATCCACGAAGGGTTCACATGTGACAAATTGTTTGGGAAAATAGCATCCTAGATCAAGGCAAGTGGCCAAAATGACCACGACTCACTGGCCTATGAATCCGGAGGTCGACGCACCATCGACCATAAGAAAAATGACAAGAATGCCCATTCTAGAGATATTGGAGACACATGCGCCTCGAATGTAACACTCGGGCCCCTTTGAGCCATGATGCTCCTATTGTAATACGGTCGTCTGTGTCTATCTATACTGCATACTGTGACTACTCGCTCATATCCACGGCCATGCAAATAATTGATATGGACCCAACAAGCACCGGAGTAGTGACGAGGGCTGGCTCCACTCACCTGCAGCTTCTAGACAGTTGCCATTGCGTCCCAAAGTGCTGATTGGGTGCTATGCGGTTGGTGTAAAAGCTTTCAGCTCATTTGAGTGGTAGAGAGGGCTGTCTTGTGAGAGCTCCTTGGTCGGATCCAATAATGATCTGGCAGCTACAATGCTTGTTCTGTGTTATTTTTGGTGCATTATTGCCACTCGGTTCACGTATGCATGATTAGTATTGTTTTCTTGCAGGTCGAGACCCGAGCTCTTGGTGGTCTGTGTAAGTGCATTTGGGGACCCAATGATGATTAGGCACATATTGGCACGGACATGTTGTGTATTCCTGCTACGGTTGATACTGAGGTACACAGTGGTTTGTATTGTTACCTCGGAATACCCATCACTGACCGGTTGAGCCTTTGTTGATTTTTGTCAAACATGCGTAGCTTGCATGTTGCTCAGGCCAAGGCGTCCAAGGACATGCTTGTGCGACTCTACAGCGGATTGGACGGAATCCTTGGCCGACTAGCCCAAAACCGCGGTGCTTGAGGGTCTCCGACCCTCAAGCCATCCCGTCCAACCGCCCACAGTCCCAGGTGACCCCGCTCGAGCCACGTGGCTCCTTCAACCGGTCAGCGTGGCACTGCCACGCTACAGACTCCAAATGCCTAAAATTGCCTAGCTTGGCTTGCCGACAGTACTTGTATATCATCGTACAGCACAGGTGTATTCTGGGTATATTTTATATTTTCTTGACGTTGAAGACCCGGTCAAACGGTGGACTGTTCTGCTGCATCGGGAGGCCTCTCTTGTGTGTTTTTAAATTCTGTGAACTTGGCATTCCATGTTTGTTCCTTTTCGTGCGACTGGGATGACTGTCCGTGGCGGGCTAATGGTCAGTCCCTAGTACATAAGCTCTCAGTAGGGCTCATTGTACCCTCTCCTTGTTCTTAACGTGTTTCTGACTTAGGTACATTTGGCCCTCACCATTTTCCCCTCACACCCGGAACTCATGGCAGTTTTGCACGGGCCTGCATGCCCTCGTTAGTTCTATCATTTTGCTGGCTCCACCCACCATCATCTACCAGACAGCTACCACGACATTCCAAGTGCTTGCAATGTTACCCTATAATTCTTCTTTAGTCACCAGAGTTTTCTTGGTGGAGTGGCTCTTGAGCCGGACTTGCATTTTTTATAGCATGTGTCCATTCATTGATGCAAGACGTGTGCATGTGACCACTCGTAGCATCTTGCTCGAAGTATCGCATCTACAGGTCCATACAATGTTGCTTTTGGATGCCTATGAAAAGAGTTACAACCAAAACAGTGCTTTTGTGCCGGTCTTAGGAGAAACTGACGCTACCACGTGCAACACCTGTCATGCGCCACTGCATGTACTTATGTTGCAATTTCCATCTCTCTCAGCATTACCAATCTATTGGAGCTTATGATACTTTATGTGTCTGCCTAGCCTAACCTCTGATGTTTCTTACACATGCTTGGTTGCTAGTGCGTCAACTAATTGGACAATGTTACCACGTCAGCACCAGCAAGGCGAGGGAGCTTCTTACCAACTTATTTTGGTATCACAGCTGTGATACTCTTCTCGCCAGCCTCCGTCATAGAGACAGAGCACCAGTAGCGATGGTGAGATTCACTGTCACATTCTTGTCTGAGGCCTGTCGTAGCAGTCGTCAGCACCAAATATGTTACCCCGACAAAGTAGCATCGGCAACAATGCCAACCTCAACACCATGACTTACCACCAACATTGTAGTAGCAGTTCCATCAGCAGCAACGATGAGCTGTTGTGATGTGAGTCGTCTTTGTCTATCTGTACAATCTTCTGTGATCACTCGACCGTGTCCATGCTCGTACCGATCCCCAATACGGACAGAGCTGGCACCGGAGTACCAACAAGTAGTCCCACCAACAGCTACAAAGCAATTAGCACGGTGTCTTGAATGCTTGCTGGGGTGCTCTGCAAATTTGTTGCACTTGCTATAATTGTCTAGCTGGAATGTTTCTTGAGCCCAATTTTCATGTTTTGGATTATGTATTCACTAATTAAGAGTTTGCATCTATAGGATCAGAATCTGTTGCGTATGGATGCCTACGCATATAGTTAAAGCCAGAAATGTTGTTTTGGGCCGATGGCACTGACGCGTGTGTCACTTGCCATGCGCCGCGACATGTATTAGTGTTGCGTGGTTTTAAGTTCTCGTTTATCTCTGCTCACTACAACTATTACGCTTATGTGACATTGAGTCTCTCGCCTACTCCATTCCTTATTGTTTCTCCACTCGTCCTGTGTGCTAGTTCGATCGCTCATTGGACTGCGTTGCTTTGGTAGCAGCAGCAGTGCTAGGTGAGTTTGAGGCAATTTCTCAACACCGAGCGGCAGTGGTACTACCAGGTTGGAGCAGTAGCTTGTCTGGTTAGGACCATAAAAAAACAAAAAGGGGAGAATTATCTCACAACAACAGCTCGCGGTTGCGACTACATGCAGCAATACCATGCAACGCCCATCAAAGCGAGCAACAACAGTCACGCGCAGCTGCGCAGTAGCACTAGCAAGTAGCAACGAGCAATATCATAATAGCACTCGCAAGCAGCATTTTAGAAGCATCAACAGTAGTAGAGTGTAGTAGCAGTAGGAGCGGTTGCAGCCATAGCAGGTTAATAGCAATGATAGCCATGGCAATAGCTATTGCGGCTGTTGTCTTGTGTAGGCCGCAGCTATGAAGCACTGCTATGCATGAGTGCTATGCAACAGTACTTCGTAGCTTGCATAAGAGCTATAGAGGAGCTACACAATGCTTATTCCAGGGTGACAAGGTTACCCACCCAAGGTTGCATGTCCTTGAGCTCACAAATGAAACCATGTCACTAAGAGCGCAGCACTACCTGAGTGCGGCTCACGTCAACACCCTGTGTGTTGACATCAGCATTGCCTTGCTAACATCAGCATCCTTTGTGCTAGTATTATCATTGACTTCGCCAGTTTTGAAACTTGGATGTCAAAATTTTTATGCACCACGAGCTCTCAATAAACGCCATTGGATGATCAATCCAACCAGTTTTGCGTTTTGCCCCATTGAGCACCCGACATGGTTCCTAGCAACAACAAGCAGAAGGAACCCACTGCTCCTTCTAACTTTTGCTCCGTGGCTAGCACCTGAAATCCTCGCTCCCAAGCCATTACCTCCCTATTGCAGGCAGAGGAGGACATTCGGCAATAGCAAGTGGCATAAGTGGCCATCCTAGATGAGGTTTTACCATGCTATAGAGGATGTAGCAGCATTTGCCAGCCCCAACCAGAACACCACAACAGGACATTGAGTAGCAGGGCATGTTGTAGGAGGGCATATAGTAGCAACTACCAACTCGAGCTCAAAGCAATAGTCATGACAGCCATGTCTGAAAGCAATAGTTACAAGGCCTTGGAGTTTTGGGTTGCCGTGATTCTAGCCCCTAGCACCAAGAGTTTGTTGAGGAGATGAGCTGTCACCAATCGGGTCAGCAAACCACGCGTGTAGAGGATTTCGGGTTGTTTATGCTTTCATTCTCGCCGCACTACTCTTCCACCGTATCTTCTCGTGGGCTCCCAACTCTTCGTATGCTCAAGCATACCCCTAAGGTCACCCTTCCAATGCATAGGCAGCCGAAGGACTTTGGTAATCCACCACCACAATACAGTAGCGATGTTGGGTTCAACGCCTAGGTAACCCTCTTCCAGGTATGGACTGATGCGAAGGGCATTTGGCCATATCACTTGAGCCGGTATCAGACAGCCGATCCTTGGCAAGCACAACTTGCGATGAGATCCATGAGCTGCTTGCTTCACACCGCACCCCAGGACATTGATGCCGGCTTCTACCCATTCCCGGGAGCCTCTGGTACAGGCACTGGATCAAACCCCCACCGCGGTTAGGAGTTGGTCCTGACCCTACTTGCAGCCGAGACTTGTGCGATGATGCCAGCGCATCCACGGGAGTTGGACTCCTTTCGTTAGGGTTGCTTTGAGGCGGTGAGCCATGCGTATCTATCTACACTCACCTTGGCACCATCGTGGCCCCCCTGGTGTGGGCCGTACACACAATCATGGTTAGGGCCCACATGGATTTCATCGACATGTCCACCTACTTCAAGCATTCAATTCTTACCAAGTTGTTGGTCACCTTGGAGCTCCTGCCTTGGGTCCATCAGTACTACCTATAGCGGATGGCCGCACGTGAGGCTGCTCAGGTCCATCAGGTGCTTCCATTCACTAACGTGACAATCGTCTCACCAAGGACATCTCCCCTCCTCATTTCCACGTCATCACCCTCCTCTATGCTACCCTCCTCCCATGGTGTGGCTGTTGCTATGTAGGGCATGAATAGTCGTGGTAAGGGCTAGTAGTAGTAGCAGCAACAACAGTAACAACAGAGTTGATAGCAAGCTGGTGGTGGGAGTGGAAGTTCGTTCCACAGCTATAACTATGGGACCACACATCACAACACGGAGTGCGTCCCTCGACTTGATGTCGATCATGTGAGGTCTTCAGGCCGCACATTTCCAGCAGGCGGCTGCCTCCAGCACCATCCACACTAGTCACACGACCAGAACAGTTGACCCTTCACTCGCCTCGGTTGACGCTGATGCCATAGACTCTTGCAACCGCATGATCACAAATGTTTGTTATCGTTTGGAATTCTACACTAAAGGGTGTAAGTGTGTTGACACAACTGTGTGGTCCACACTCTTCTTGTACTGTTATGTTTGTGGCCTGTGATGGTGCGTGTGGAGGAGCATCCACTACATGTGATGACTTTGAGCCTGACTATATAGAGTGGTTGGAAGAGTCCTAGATTTGTGTTTTCCGTCATGACTCCCTCATCCCTTCTAAGCGTCCTACAACAACGAAGTGTTCCATGGCCCGTTGCTCAATGCGGGCGACAGGTCGTGAGCATAGTGATACCTAGATCATTGACTCCGGTGCCACTCACCACATGACCTTTGGTCGTGCCAATTGCATAATCCCCAGTCCACTCGGGTCTGTTTGATTGGTTTGCACTACATTTCATTAGTATTACCTAATTGTGTTTGATGGAACGCTTTTGGATTGTGTGCTTTGATGGTGCGCCTGAAACCTTATAAATCTCTGACTTTTCTACTCTGGAGCTCGGCCTATTGTCTGTTCGTACCAGTACATGGATGGGTCTCGCCACTGAGCACTTCGCTCACTCTGCCAATGTCTCGACTTGTCATACTCATGCTTTTATCCAGTGTGTACCCGTTGTTGATGACCTATATTGCGTCGCTTGCCACCCTACCTCTGTGCCTCCTTCCTAGTCCTCTTCTCCGCCCGTGTTTGTGACTGGCGTGCTCTCCCTTGAGCACTAGTATTTGTTGCACACCTGCCTCTATCACATGAGCTAAGACACGGTGTCTAGGTTTATTATAACACAGCCTATCATCGGTCTTCGCGTGGCTTTCTTTGAGAAGCTGCCCAAGAAAAATGGCCTCTTTTGTGCGCGAGGTAAGATGCATTGTTGTACTCACCCATAATCCATCTCATAGGCATTGTTAGAGTTGGCCCACTCCGACCTCCGTGTTCTTCTTCCAGGCGAGTCCCTCTCAGATCGGGGTCGCTATGTTCTCACCTTGAGTGATGAATTCACCTGCATTTTGTGGGTCTACAGCCTCTTCCGAAAGAGTGATGCCTTCACGGAGATCCGCTTCTAACTCGTGATGGTTGAGCGCCAGCCTTGTCACACCCTTCATATGTTCCACTCTCATTGTGGTGTCGATTTCTTGGGTGGTGTGAATGCCTACTTCACTGAGCACGATGCCCTTTGCTAGCTGTTCATTCCCACTATACCACAGCAAAATGGTGTGTCTGAGTGTTGAAACTCCATCATGGAGGATGTGGTCCATGCCATGCATTCTAAGCTTAGCCTTCTGGAGTCCTTTGCATTTGAGGACTTCTCCTACATGATGTGGGTCTAGAACCGCCTATCGTCTAATCCTCTTCTTAACCATGTCATGCTATATGAGCTATTATTCAACCATCGTGCTAATCTTCGTCTTACTCGCATTTAGAGGTCCCTTGCATGCGTCTCATAAAATGAGGATTAATAGGGGTCCAAGGCCTCGCCTTGACGTAGCATGTGTGCCTTTCTTGGTATCTCTCCGCGGTCAAAGGCACGGTGCTTTTGGAACCTCATTTGCCATTGCATTGTTGAGTCTCAAGATGCTCATTTATTTGGGGCTCTCACCTACCACAAATTTTCCAGCACATTGTCACTGGCTGCCAACCACGTTCCCACTTGTGTGGCTTCCCGGCAGATGGGAGAGTCTCATCCTGCGTATGGATTCATCCGGGGCTCCTCACCCGTGGTCCAGTCTCAAGGTGCTAATGATCCAGCCATCGTGGCCATAGGTCGAGTAGCCTCGTTAGCCCCCACAGGCACACCCTATCTCATACTAGCATCAGTCCCCTCAAGACACACCTGATCCCATGATTGCATTGTTCTCCTCTAGCACACCTGATCCTATGGTAGCATCATTCTCCTCTAATACAACTGAAACTGTGATAGCATCAATCCCCTATGGTACACCTCATCTTGTGCCAGTAGGAGCTCTCTCCAGCACACGTAATTGTATGCTCGTGACAGCATCTCCGGTCACACCTACTCATGTGCGTATACCTTCTCAGTCTAATTGCAAGCCAACACCTCCCCACGTTACTCCTACACTCTCTTTCTTTCCATGCGTGTCCATGACCACTACAACTGTGGCCCAATAGCCTAGACCACAGCCCGAGGTGAGCACCTCGGCATCGGGCTACTCCCGCAAGCCCCTTGGTCATCTTTGACCACTAGTCTTAGGGCTCTGTAAACTGCTACCTCGACACCAAGACGCCCTACTCGCAGTGTTCAGAGTGGTGATCCCCACATGAAGGCTCTTGACCCAAGTTTCTATGCACACCACACTAAGGTGGACCCAGCATGTCTTGTCGGTCATGATTTGGCCTCTCGAGAGTTCTTAGTCCCTTGCGATTTCATAGCCTGCTTTGTCATTGTCATACCATGTCTCGAGGCGTGCATCTTAACCACCAGGAGCTCTCCCTGAATGACGCATGATCCAGGCACATTGAAGGAGACACTCTTGGCTCACGATGCATAGTTATGGCATGCTGCTTGTAAGGATGAGCTGAGAACCATTCGTGGGCACAATGTCTATGGTTTTATCGACCTCCCACCTGCGCGAAAGGCTTTGGAGGCCAAGTGGGTCTTTTGCAAGAAGGTGAAGCTTGATGACAAGCATAATTGCTATAAGGCTTGCTTGACGGCCAAGTGGTTGTTATAGGTTGAGGGCGTGGACTTCATTGACATCTGTGCAGCCTTTGGCCGCATGAACTCCACTTGTACTCTATTTGTGGTTGTCTCTCACCACATATAGGAGATGCACAAGATATATGTGGATAATTCCTTCCTCCATGAAACCAAAGACGAGGAGATCTACATGATCCAACCACCTGGTTTCAAGGTCGGTGATAAGTTATAGTGCTTGTGCAAGGCCTCGTATGGCTTGAAATAGTCATCCAGGTGCCAATTGGAACAAGGAGATGACTGGCATAGTTACACGTGCCATTTATGTATAGAGTGGCGTTGACTCATCCCTCTTTCTTAGACGGATTGCTCAGATCTTCACAACCATCATGGTCTACGAGAATTACCTTCAAATTACGTCTTCTTCCGTGGACACCATGAAGGAGGCCAAGGCATTCCTTAGGGTTGACCATAGGATGGAGGACCTTGGTCTTACAGCCTTATTCATTTGCCTGGAGATCTTATGTGATTGTAAGCGGTAGACACTCCTGTTGCATCAAGCATATTACGCCCGCATTTTGAGGTAGTGGCTTACTCAACTCCTTGGTGTAGTTCCCATAGCCTCCATCCCTATCCTACCTGACAAGTAAGATGCTATGAAGGTGGATGATCCTAACAGCTGGACAAGACATTGCATGTGACCATCCTACTTGTGCCTCATTTACTCGTTGATGTACTTGGTTCCTACCAAACGACCCAATATTTCCTTGCACGGTTTTTTTAGTGTTTTTTGGGCAAGGGCCCTTCATGCAGTTGTGTAAGTGGTACGGGTCATGGTCTCCACACCACACCTTGGACTCTCCTACTGATGGTAGTTTTTGGCGGTAGTTGGTATTTACACGCATAGTGATCACACATATAGCCCTGAGGGGTATAATTGGATGGCTATGTTTGTCTGTTGGGTGGTCCTGTTGTGTCGTGGCATAGCGGCAAGTAGGATTGCATTGCATGTTGCTCATTAGAGTTTGAGTATGCACTGGGAGTTTCTCGTGAGTTTGAGTTTGTACTAGGAGTTAGGACTGCCGAGGCATTGTAGCTCTAGTGTCTGTTTTGTGAGTTTCATCATTATGTTCCTTCCATCTGTTGTGCTATGAAACCATAGTGCTCTTTACATTGCAAAGAACTTTGGTTTGTTCCATGCAAGCACACAGCACATTCCTGTTGAGCATCACCTTGTGCGTGATCTTGCGGAGCGACAAGTGATCTTCATCATCTCGGCCTGTAGAATATGCAACAGTCAGACTTCCTGGCAAAGCACTGGCATACAGAAAGGTCATGGTGGCCAATCGTTCTGTAGTACTTTGTCCCTTGCCTAAGAGTGGCTGAGAGTGGGGTATGTGAGAATGGAATGCTGAGCACCTCATTACCCACATGTGTCAATTCTGCACATGTATGGACATGCATACCATTGGGACATGGGGGAGTGTGAGTCATCTCCTTTTGTCAGTTTAGCGGACTTGGACCACTCGGCTGTGTCCATGCTCATGTAAATCCTTGATACAAATCTAGCAGGCACCGAAGCACTGACGGGTGATGGATGCACCCACAAAAAACTGTCATGCAACTGTCATGGCGTCCCGAGTGCTTGCTACAGTTGTTTTTACAGTCGCTAGAGATGTCTCGGTTGACTGTCTCTCAAGCATGATTCACATGTTTTTCATTTTGTGTTCACTAATCAATACCAAACCTGTACGCGTGACCAGTCGTAGCATCTGCCTGAAGATGTTACATCTATAGGTTCAGACTGTGTTGCATATGGAAGATTTTGCGTATAGTAACGGTCAAGATAGTGGTTTTATGATATTTTTTTTGTGCCGGTCTTAGGACAAACTGACACTGTCACATTTTTCCCGTGCCGTATGTCGCAGTGGGTATTTATGCTATGTGCTTTTCAGCTTTCATCTCTCTCTGCATTAATAAGAAGTTGGAGAATTTGCGCATCCCCCTAGCTTAACCCTTATTGTTTCTTGTACCTTCTTGCTTGCTAGTGTGCCAGCTGACTAGAAGGCGTTGTCACGTTAGTAGTAGCAAGGCTAGAGAGCTTTGTAGTAATTAGTTTGACTTCATAAATGACCCACTTCATGTAGGATACGTATTCACATTCGCATGGTGGACACCCTCCATGATGTGGTTCCAATACTAAAACACATCATTCTACTATGGTGGAGTGCAAGCAAAGAGGTGTTGAAAGATAGGCTGCATTAGCAGACGTAGGCCAATCACGCCTGCCAAAGCCGTCAACCAGATTATCGATGCCATTGAGGCTGTTATAGGGCTCCCAGTTGTTGTGTATGCCAACATAGCTTTGCCACTTATGACCTTGTCAAGATACTCAACTTGTTTTCGATGCCCTGGCGTCCAAGGGTATCCTTGATCATGTAGTCTGTGTCCCCGTTCACTTGAATTGGGAGGTGGTGAATTGAAGTCTTTGAGGGAATCTCTCGCTGAGGTTCCCATTTTGCTTAATTCTTACCATATGGAAGTCTAGACAAATCGCCATGCTGTCGGGTAGGCAAAGTCAATCAATGACTGGGCTGTGCATTCACTCGGTCTTGAATGGTCCTAACGATTGAGGTTTGATCTTTGCAAATTATTGTCTGTGGAGTTTGATAATCGCCAATCAGAGAAAGACGCAATCCCTAGTGCAGAAGACGTTGTTGATATGATGTCAGTTTGCTCCTTGCTTTACCGTTGCCTAAGTCTGTACGAGGGTCTATCTTGTTTCCTCTCAGGCTCTTGAGAAGTTGGGACAATGGATATAAAATGCGGGAATATTGTTTTGGCTCTATTGTCCTACTGGTGTGGCGGGAATACCATTGACCACTTTGGAAAGTATTCTACTTGCTGCAGCAGAATATGTCGAAATATGTGCAAACTTGGTGATTCTTGGATTCACCGCCCAGTTAGTACAACGAGGCTTGCATTAAGTGCAATGAATTTGATCAAGCAGCTGACTAGTATGCCTGGTTTGTTTGTATGTTTTACGAGGGGATATTATTGATAACTGGCTCCGACTACCATTATGCGTCATCAGGTCGTGTAAAAACAGAAATTAAGTCAATCGTCTCTGTAACTTATGATTGCATGTGGCACCCCATGTACCGTATGATGTAATTTTGAGACAGGCTAGGTATGACCTTGGCGGTGACAGTGGTCATTGTTGAGACAAAGCGTGATCTTGTAGAAAATCTGTCCACCACAAGGATGACACCATATCCATCCGTAGTGGTGGCCAGTCCTGTCTATAAATTCATGTAGAATTCCCCACATGGTTCCGCTCAAAGAAGGAGAGGATGGATTAGCTGGGATGGCCTTGTGGAACGATATCTTTTCCACTAATAAGCATAGTAAAATTTATACAACAGAGCTACATCGCTTTTATGTGGTCCCACCAGTAGTACCTTACCAACTTCTTAGTATATTGTCCTTGCTGAAGTGTCCACTTGGACCAATATCGTGGCATTCTTGATAACGTCCTTTGTCCTGTGGTACGACAACTTGGTAAATGAATCATCATCGTTAGTAGGAGTGGTTGAACCAGAAATTTGATTTCATTGTTTCCGCCAAATGTCTCCTGATCTTTCGCAAAAAACTCATGATTCATGGGTCTTGTTGGGTGAGCAACATGCAGATCTTGGCTATCACGTATTGTCACCGGCTCGAATCCACTGCACCAATTGTTTTTCATGTCAATAATTGATGTTGTATTTGAAGTTGGACTCAAGGAACTCCATCCATCGAGTTTGTCCAGTGCTCAATTCTGGTTGAGTTCTAATTCTTTTTTTCTCTGGCGCAGTGGTCAGTGCTGACAACACATCGTCGATATTCTAGGCAGCACCTCCACCTCTTGCATGCGTGCATGATGGCCAACATTCCTTCCTCGTGTACCACGTAGAATTGTTCCGGTCAGAGTAGTTTTCTCGACATACACGATTGCTAGTTCTCCGCCGCCGTTGTCTTGGAAGATAACTCCTTTGAATATTTTATCGGATGCATCTTTGGTCATGGCCATAGATTGATACATTATTTGTACGGCTAACACCAAGGCCAGAGCGTCTCTCAAATAGTCAAATGCTTGGTTTTTACTCTCCCCAAATCTACTCGGTGGTTTTTCGAGAGAAATCGGAGAGAGGCACTGACACTCAACAGTAGTCCTTTATAAATTTACGGTAGTATTTACAAAAGCTACGAAAAATCTAAACGGTGGTGGACGTTGGTCAATCAGCGACTGCCTTCGCTTTCTGCGAGTCCATGGCTATCCTCCGCCTATGATGATATTGCATGAAAACTCAATTAAACGGCGATAATAGTCTCACTTTCAGAGTCTTATAGAATTTACATCTCTCTGTAGATTGTTGAAAATGTTTTGGAGGTGTCCATCATTCTCCTTTATGGTGTGAATCTGCACCATTAATCCATTGAGATATACAACGACAAAGTTGTGGAGGTACGGCAAAAAAATGCTATTTGTGGCCGCCATACATATAGATTAGGTGTGTGCAAGCCCAGACAACATTATTATGACCCGTTTTTATCTGGTGCAAAATACCATCTTCTCAATGTCATTATCCTACAAGCGAATCAAATTGGGGCCATTGCATTTATTGATTATGGAGAGGATTTTTTGCACACGGAATTGGTAAACGGGCTCAACTGTTCATGTAAGGAGAATGCGGTTCTTGATGGAAATTTCGTTCAATGCCAGGCAGTTCATGCACATTTTCATCTTGCAGATAGTTTGTCTAGGAGCAGCATAGGGTGACGTGGATGGCCCTGTAAACCACTGGCCGAGCATTTACCTAGTTGTTTTTAACTCGATTAGTACATGGTTGTTCATCCAATAGGTCCATTGGACCGTCAATCTGCTTCCCAGCTTCACGTTCATCAAATGATCGGAGTTTCCTTGCGGAGGTATATCTCAAGGTTGTTGAAGGAGAAATCCCCTTTAAACTCCTTAACAAGGGTATAAACTAATCTATGACGGATATGAACTTATCAGGTGTTGAGGAAAACGAGGTAGTTTTTGTCACGTTTAGTGCCGTGATATCCTCTACAACCCCCATTTCCACATAGATTAACTATGCTTGTATTCCACGCAGTATAAATCAATTTAACACATACATCAATTCACTCTTTGTGTGTCATTTTATGAGTGCAAAACTTGTTCCATTGATTCCCACTTTGCTGTTTACCGTAACTGCCGCTATATCTTTGGTTGCTTGATCAAAGGTAGGTCTTGCTTTTGTCGTTGATTCTGGTGTAGACTATGTCGCTGCTCTACTTTACCTAGGGTTTGCTCTTGTATGATAGTTTTTGTTCCAGGATGATTTGTTGACAACTCATTAGGCAAGTCTACCAACCCTTTATGTCATGTAAACCTTCAGTTTGTAGTCAAAGTGATATGTGAAAATTGATGGGTGTGCAGTCACCCATTAACAGTTTTGCTTTGAGGCCACTACAGCTGATAAATTCACATTACTATGCATATTCTCTGCCACGCTTGACCGGTGATGCAAGCGTTGAAGTTTGTGTCATATGTCCAGCTATTTGCTCATTATTCCGAGACATGCGAGTATGGTGTGAGTGACACATTTCCATTTTTTTCTGGTGGAGTTGTGATCCGTGCCACATCCGATTGATTTTCTTGAGAGGTCGATTGTCCCTTCCACAATGTGAGAGTGGTCACGTGAGCTCTTGGTACAACTCACCTGATCTCCTGCTGACGTGGAACGATCATAAGATCCAAACTCCAGCTGAAATTCATATCACGCTAAGATGAGGCCATTGGGCAGATTTTCTATCCATCATTCTGACCAAAGTAGTAGTGAAATACATCTCTAGACTAATGAACCACGTCCTAACTGTCAGTTCTTTGGAATTTGCATGGCCCTTTGCTCTTGCCTGCTCAGGACACACTTGGCACAAATGGAGGCACTGGTCGGAAAGCTCACACAAAAATACTTCTACAAGAAGCTGTTGGTCCTGGAGAGCCCTACCACCAATCTGCTCCATCAACTCAGGAAGTGTTAGTCGAATGTATGCTTCCCGATGAGTAGTTATTCGCACATGCGTGTACTGTGAAGGCCCTCCAATGCCACTTTGAGTTGATGGAGCAGATAGGTGGTAGGGCTCTCCAGGACCAACGGCTTCTTGTAGAAATATTTTTGTGTGAGCTTTCCGACCAGTGCCTCCATTTGTGCCAAGTGTTTCCTGAGCAGGCAAGAGCAAAGGATAAGGATTCACCCAGCTGAAGTGGTCTGTCACAATATTGTTTGGAACTAAACCATTTATCTTGAAGGTTCTTACTACTTCCTAGTTCTCCTTTTAAGCATCATTGACCACGTGCTGGTGATCCTCCATCAATGGAGTCTTTGGCTACTCCTGGACATTGCCAGTTGCGCTCGTCCCATTCTCCACCGTCTTTGCAAAGTGTACAAGCTCATGGACCATGAGGAAGTTTTCAAGACTCGTGCAAGGTTGTTGCTTTATAACTAATGTGTCAGCTACAATTCTTGTGCCGATATGCTATGATGGCAAGTGTTATGCCAAGAAAAATGTCGATGGTTTACCTACATGGTGTGCATGGGGGAAATGATTCATGGAATTGGAAATGTTGGAAACATTGTATCTTATAGTGAGTATATTTCAATGACAACTGTCAGCCATGTTGAGCACATGTACACAATAGCGATAAACATAACGAGGCCTGTGCTAGGTCTTGGATGCTTAAGTCCAATAATAGGTGTGATACCACGTCATGCGTGGTTGCTTCAAGAAAATCCATCGAGAAGTTGGGGGTTTTGAGAATAGCAAGGGGCGTCTTTATAAAATTCTAGCATGATAGAGAAGTCGACTGAATTGTATCAAAACACTGATACTTCTCACGATGGTTCTACGAAAAATTATAGGAAGTGGTTGACCGTGTTAAAATGTTTCACAATGGAACATCAGAGGTTAAGACAAGTGGCCAAAAGCCCATTTTCCTGCCGTCCCAAACCCTCAAACTGTCTTTTGCTTTCCATTTCATCCTGATGAACCATCCACATTTTGCTGAGAGTGACACTTTACATCAGTGTATAATGGTGCTAGAGGGACAACCAATGTAACGACTGCACGGCAATATCCTCGTACAAGACTTCACCGCACCACCATCGTCCACCATACCACGGAATGCAGAAATACAATAGTAATCAAAGTGAGCATGCCCTACGACGGTCATTCATACCTGACAAATACTGTGACAATGGATGGTCAATAGTACGCGGGCAAAGTTGCTTCTAGGTGAACAAGGCATCGATGGCCATCCATGCAGTGAATGGCACAAATTTGACAACTCTGACGACCAATCCAGTACATACCCATTAGGGTTAGCAAACCATTCTCCTCTACTACTACCCGTAAAGAAGACATTTGACACAACGGAAGGCACCGGCCAATGGGCTCATGTTTACCAATATTTATACATTATGTTGTTGAGGCCCAAGAGCGTCAACGCCCATGTGATCCACATGAGCTCAACATGAGGATGAAAGCAAAATGCTCATTGGGTGAACGAAAAAGCTCTTAAGTAAACCCAACATTAGTGTGGCACTTCCAAAACAATTTAATCTTGCAAAAACTAAACGACAGTTTGGATGTGGGTGATGTTTTTATAGGTGTATTTGACCACTTTTGGGATCAACAACTGTAATAAGAAAACAAGCATTGTGGTCCCGCTCTTGCTTAGCACAGTATTAAGTTAGTGGTCTGATTTGGAGGTCATAAAATGGCAGCTAAACACAAGTAGAGTTGCATCAACAACTCGGGTGATCGCTCTCACGGTGGCAGGTATTCCAACTCTCGAGCACATCAGTTTAACATGGCAGAACTCACTGACTCCAACAGGGAACTGGATGGATCAGCACATGCCATACTCGCAAACCTTGAGAAGTGAACAAGAATTGCAACACGTAGTATAAGCCTCAACGATTATGTTCGTAATCTAACGTGGCAGGGTACATGCGTTATTTTTCAATATCATCACTGACAATGACCTCGCTCCAAATCAACTTTGTTTCTACTAAAACAACAGCCAAAGTCTCATCTTCCGACAAGTGATTGGCATCCATGTAGATATTTTGTAAATGATTGTAAAAACTAGTCATATTGACAGCGTCAAAAACTATGCTCGGATGCAACAATCCTACAGTTGACAACCCCCATCTAGCAACCCATATCGTGGCACCGAAATGAGGGTACGGGCTTCAATCTTGATAATTTTAAGTGCCTTAAAGTGCATTGTGAAGCTCTTGAGGAACTATATTTCCTATGTCTAGCTCCTCTAAGCCTCTCCTTCTCCCTTGAAGGCTATGTGGATTCCTTTTGGACATGATGGGGAGTGTCCAATCCCAAACCACTAATTTCCCTCCTCTCATCAAGACTCTCTCCTCCCTCCTTCGACCAAAAATTGGGGCAGTGCCCTTCCCCGAGAACAGGGGCTCTCACGGCCGAAGATGACAAGAAAAAGGAGGAAGGTGACACTTGGGAAATTATTGGAGGCCTCCCCATCACCATAGGGAATAAAGGATACGTCCCCAAGGAGGCACAAGATGCGCCAAGAGGACCCGAGAGGAGGCCAAGACAGACCAAAATATAAGAAATCAGACAAAGAGGAATGAGGAAGGTGTGTGTAAGGGTGGAAGCTCTAAGTTATATTTGAACATCCTGCCCTCCTCACCTTATGAGTAATGCTTGAGTTTGTTCAGCCTCTTTGGTTTCATCTTTGCTTTGCTTTCTTATTTATTATAGTTTTCCACGTGCTTTAAGTCGCGGTTCAGGGAGTTATTTTGAACCCACGCGACGGTGAAGACAGCACCAGAGTGGCAATTCAGTATTCTTCTACCGCGTGATTGTTCCGGCCGTAGTGGCCTAGAAAGATAGAACTACGTTTTATAATCATCCCACCAATCGTATGAACACCGATATTTCACGTAACAATACCTCCCCGATGTTGTGGGTTGTCACATGGACAGTGAAATGGCACGTACCGGACCATATGAGATCAACAAGGGCAAGGTGGTGGCAGTCTCATCAAACGTCCTTGACGGGATCCAAATCTCAGGAGCTACCACTGTGAGCATCATTGTCAAACCAACAGCAAACGTACCACTGGAGGACCGCGCCAAACTCAGAAACATAAAAAAAGTACCCGATGAGCAAGTCAGTATGCACATTGATGACTCCCACACAATAATGGACACGCTAAAGGAAGACCATTGGAGATTGCTCAACGAAAAAGGCACAACAATGACAACGGTGATGGTGACAAGGATTGTAATCGTTTTTTCGTCGTGCGGCAAACTTAAGCCAATTGCTCAAGAGGAGCAAGGAGCCCACCAGGTCGCATAACGCTACAAATAGCAACGAGGTTTGCCAACAACAGCAAGGCCACTAGAAGCAATAAATGCAAAAAACCAATCACGTGGGAAGTTCTTGTAAGTACATGCCACATGATGTCATTGCGAAGGTTATTTCGACCGACCGTCGAAGGCTTGCTGAGTTGGCTATGGAGATGGGAGAGTGACTGAAGTGTAGCATCGACAGTGGAGGTGCGACACCACGTGGAGGGGTAGGGGTTGATCCCCCTTCCTACGATGTGGACACAATTGAGTAGGCGCATGCCCACTTGACCGTCATTATTGCCGATAGCTTCCTCTGAAAGGTGGTACTCCTTGGAGGTGTGTACACAAAATCGAAATCTCTTATAGTCGACAAAGGTGTAAAACTAACGCGAGGTCCTTGCGGCTATCGCTGACACTCTGAAGACATCAAAGCTGAATTTTACAATTGCCAATCTAGTGGCCGGTGTTGGGAACAACATGAAGAATCTTGACTAGGATTGCAAACCGTAGCGTCTAGCTACTCTTGAGGAAATCCGCCAATGTAAAGACCTCAACGAGGTCTTAGAGAGTGTGAATCAGGTGTAGTTGTTATACAGATTGTAGTAGTTGGCATGTTTTGATTCCACTGCTAGTGGTTATGATGACTTGCTTACCTTGATGACATCGGTGCCGGTCATGAACATGTCCTTCTTCCTAATCATGCAGTTCTTCTAGAAGGGTGTGAAGATGACCAGTAAATTGAATCACTTGGAGCACGCTCTACATGTCCACAAAGCTCCACCCGATCAGTGGGATGACCTTACCATGACGTAACTCGAGGACAAGCTCTTCTAGAATGCGACGAAGGAGTGAGGTTTGCAGTTGCCATACCTGGAGTATCAACCGATGTCGTGGAAGGCCTTTTGCACTGTCATGCATGAGAAGTGTGTAAAGTGCAAGAATTCACAACATGCCTTTGATAAGATCAAGGCTTCAGGTAGCTAAGAATCTTACTCGATTCTTACTTGAGTGGGTTTACCGCATTCATCAAGGAAGTTAAAAGCTTCGCCAAGAGCGATGGGACAAATATCTTCAGTTGCTCAGAGTGCTTGTTATTGGAGTACTTGCGTGATGAGCAATGGTGGAAAATTGAAAGAAAAGACCACCACAACAGCAACAGAGGAGTCTTGGACAAGTTGGAGGACATTTGTGATTACATGATTGAAGTGTATTCGGCGAATCCAAAACACTTCTCCGATGCATAGCCGAACACATGCGCGTAGCTAGGCTGCAACATGCCCATGGATGTTGTAGGGACAACGGTGTCAGCCGAGCAGCATGATGGTATAAGAACAAGCAACCTGTAAACCCTCTAACCAAGAAGATCAGTGGGCACAGTGCCTCCAATGACAAGCGCAGTCATGGCAATTATATGCCATAGCTGGGGCATGAGTAATTAGCATAGCCTTTTACAAAAAGATCTATCACAACTTTAGGAAACTCGGCCACTCCAGGGCTTAGTGCCGAGAGGCTACTGGTTGTGGGCAAGAGGCCGCGGTATTGGCCACAACCGCATTACCTCATGGGGTGGTATAGCAAGAGGCCAAGGACAAGGCCATAGACAAGGATGCGACCACGACAAGGGGTTCGAGCATGGAGATGAACAAGGCCGTGGTGCACGTTTTCCCCATCCCTAACTGATGTTTTTTGGGTCAACTTAGGCATAAAAGTGGATCACGTGCGTAGTTTCATGTTTTGTAGCAAGGATGTAAGACGGTTTAAAGTTCTAACAAGTTCAAACTTCTTTTATATTTTCTCTCCTCTTGACGAACCTCATTTGTAACGGGTCGAGTCTCCAGCTCCTGCTCTGAATTCGTCGTCGGAGTTCGCAGAATGGCGTTCTCAGTCCGCGTCAGGGGTTTACCCCCTTCGCAAGACTGAGGGGCAATCTTCATCAACAACCCAGAGTAGGGAGACTCGAATATTTTGAGTCTCCGGAGGTCCATTCCCGTTTTAACCTCACCCCTGGTTTTGGGACCAAACCAAGGGTTTTTACCTCGAACTCATGTGTTCGCACGAGTTATTTTGTTATTTTTATGTTTAATTTTGTCGCAAACGAACTTTGATTTATGTTTTGACGCTCTGGCGCGAAATCCTCGCGTGCGAGGCACGCTAGCAATTTCACGCCAGTTCTCTCTCCTCTCGTCCCTCATCCCCCTCCCTCATCCTTGCTCGCTCGCTTGCGAGGAGGGCGAGCGGGGACAAGGACACGAGGCCACGAGGCCTCGCCCTCGAGGCCCTTGTGGCCCCTCAGCCGCCGATCGGGCTGAGGCTTGGATCGGCGGCTAGTGGCTGGCCGGCCGGTGGCCGGCCGGTCCCTTGGCCGGCCGCCGGCCGTTCAGCCGGCCTGCAGCGAGCTGGCCGGCGGCCAGCAAAATGCTGGCCGCCGGCCAGCCCTCGTTGACGCGAGGGGTGGTGTGCAACCACCCCTCGCTTCAGCGAGGAGGGAGGGCCAAACTGGCCCTCCCGCTACATTCCTCCCCACTTATTATGAACCGTCTCGGTTCATGAACAACAAGAAGGATTGTCAGTTAGTGAGTCATCAACATTGTGAAAGAAAATTAATAATTTCATTCACCAGCTAGACATGAACATGTGCATGCTACTTGGACCTAAGCTGAAGCTTGTAGGTCAGCACGGCTAGCGGCCTCCCCCCTTTAGGCTGGAGCGTCCGCGCGACAACCATGTTGGGCGTCCCGAACCTCCTATGGTCGCTGTCCATGAATGCTTCCCTGTGGGGATGTTGTTCACTTTTTCCACGTCTAGGTGGTACCTCCTGCCACGCGTCGATCTATGCGAGCGGCAAGCTCGCTCCAGTACTCGTTGACCACCCCTATGGGCAACCGAGATTTGGACTCCCATGAATTATGTTCAAGTCCACAACCGGCCCAATGAATGAGGTACTCCCTAACAACGCGCGACCGAAGAGTACAATCTTGGTGTTGGAGTAGGCAAAAAACCACGTATTGGCCGTCGGCAGCAAGGACTACTGGCGGTGGCTGAACGGTTCTGTCTGCCGTGTATGGAGCCAGTAGGCTCACATTAAATATGTCATGCATCTTCATACTCGGCGGAAGTAGCAATCGGTATGCCACTAGCCCGATGCGTGCCACAATGGGAAACGGCCCAATCCACTTCGGTAGAAGTTTTCTTGTCCCTGGCGACTTCAGCCGAAGGTTTTTAGTGCTAAGCATCACTTTGTCACCGATGTCAAACGAGACCTCCAGGCGACCTTTGTCGGCATATGCCTTTTGTCTTTGCCGAGCTGCTTGAAGGTGACCCTTCGCCTCCTATAACAAGGAGTTGATGCGCTCAACAAAGGCTTGAGCGGAAGGAACCTGCTCTTCTGTACTCCCACACTTCACCAAAGAAGAGGATACCACTAGATGCCGACCACTGTTCAACACGAGCTGTGTGAACTGTGTGGACTCGTTCATTGAGTTGTTCACTGCAAACTCTGTCAGTGCTAGGAATTCGTCCCAATCATGCATGGCAGGGTCCGCTTACATACGAAGCATCTGCTTTAGAGTGCGATTCATGCGCTCTTTTTGTCGGTAAGTTTTGGGGTGAAATGCTATCGAAATTTGCGACTCACTACGGAAGTTCTCGTGCATCTTTTGCCATAACGTACTAGCAAATGTTTTATCTCAATCAGAGATAATGCACAATGGCAAGCCATGGTAATTTACGACACCCTCAAAGAAGAGACGAGCGGTCTCCTTTGCGTTCACGTCAGTGGTTGTAGGAATGAAGTGTGTCATCGTCGTCAAAAGATCCACAACCACTAGTATTGCATCGTGGCCACGGGTCGTGCCCAGAAGACCAGTAATGAAGTCCATGCTTACGCACTCCTATGGCTTCCCAAGAATGGGAAGCTGTTGGAGGAGTCCAACAGGGTTCTTGTTACTAGCCTTATTCGGAAGACATGGGTCGCATGTCATGCAATACTTACGGACATCGACACTCCATCCTGGCCACCAATAGTGGTCCGAGAGTGCATGTCCGGTCTTTCGGGGTCCCACATGACTTGCGACCGGCGGGTCGTGGAACTAGGAGAAAACCTTTGCTCGAATGTCTCCCGAGTTTGGCACAACAAATTTTTCTCCATGCCAAAAGATTCTTGCGGCCTCCACCAAGCCGTACCTGTCCAGATTTCGAGAGTCTTGAAACCAAGAATCCACACAGTATCCCATCCGGATCCTGTTTACAAAACCATTGTAATGGATAATCTCTTGTGGTGGTTGTCGCAGAGGTGCAGGGGGTCTGGTGGTTGTATTGGTTCTGTTGTAATGGCCATAAAACACCCCCCAAATTCGGTGGTTGCTTTAATTTCCACAAGCTGTCGGCTTAGTGGATCGGCCACATTGATGCGTCCTGGCCGATATTCCCACGTGAACGAGAATCGGCTCAGGTATTCGCTCCAACGCACTTGTTGTCTTGACAGGTTTGGTTGCATTCGGAAAAACACCAATGGATTATGGTCGGTCACGACTGTCACACCCCCTTCAGCACCCTCGAGGTAGCAACGCCACATCTTGAAAGCGTGTACGACCACAAGGAGCTCTTGATCCTCAGTTGTGTACCGTGTTTCCACGGGGATGAGCTTCCAGATCTCATACGCAACTGGATGACTGTTCTGCATGAGGACGGCTCCTAGTCCTACTACCGACGCATCACATCGAACCTCCCACGATTGCGATGGATCCGGGAGAGCTAGGACGGGTGCCGTGGATAGAAGCTCTTTGACCTTAAGAAAAGCATTCTCGCAATCAGGTGTTCATTCCCACCGCACGTCCTTTCGCGTGAGCCTGGTTAGAGGTGCTACCAAGGTCAAATACCCTTGCATAAATCATCAAAAGTGGTTTGTAAGGCCGAGGAAAGACCGAATCTGTCGAACATTTTTGGGGCGTGGCCAGTCCACAACGGCTTGGACCTTTTATGGGGCGACACGGATGCCGTCCTTGCCGACGATATGTCCAAGGTATTCGAGCTCATCTTGTGCAAACTTGCACTTGCTCGCTTTCGCATAGAACTTCTGTTCCCCAAGTATTGCGAGAACTTTTCGTAGGTGTTCTATGTACTCTTCCATTGATTTGGAGAAAACTAGGATGTCGTCCAAATAAACCAAGACAAACTGTCCGAGTTGCTTGGCGAACTTTTGGTTCATTTTTCCTTGGAAGGTTGCCAGGGTATTTGTGAGCCCGAAGCATAACACTCAGAACTGATAGTGTCCCACATGTATTCGAAACGCAGTTTTGGGTACATCATCTTTCGTGATGTGGATTTCATGGTACCATTGAGACAAATCGAAGGACGAAAATACTTTTGCGCCTTGGAGTTCGTTTAAAAGGTACTCAATCCGCGGTAAGGGAAATCAATTTTTCACCATCAGCTTGTTCAACGCCCGGTAATCCGCGCACATGCATAAACCACCGTCTTTTTTGTTCGCAAAAAGGATCGGCAAACCGTACGGCGAGCTACTGGGCTCGATCCACCCTTTTGCAAGGTACTCTTTGATTTGGCGTTCGGCCTCTTGCTTTTCTACTGGACTAAGGCGATACATGGGTCTGAACGGAGGAGTCGCCCTTGGTTGCAACGGAATCGTGTGGCCCATGTGTCTTTCTGGTGGAAGCCCAGCCGGTGGGTCTTGGAATACATCCGAGAACTCCGCCAATAGAGACTTTATCTCTTGTGGCGTGTCTTCCTTCACGTCCTCCTCCACTTTTTGTGGCTGAGCCAAGAAGTATTGACAACCTTTTCAAATATGTCTCTTGACCTGCGTTGCAGACAAAATGGCATGAACTTTGTGTCCGGTCGGTGATAACTCTGTACTCAGAATCAATGTAAAGCGGCGCTGTCCTTTTCGGAGGATCAAGCGCTTTGATTCAAAGCACATTAGCGCCTTGTTCTCACGGAGCCAGGGATATCCTAACACCACGTCAAACGGGTCAAGAAGGTTGAGTACCTTCAATGTGACACTCTGTGTGTGCCCGTGAATATAAAATTTTGCTTTACAAGTACAAATCACGGGTACCGTACGGTTGTCACCGAAAACAACTGCGCCATTCGATGGCTCGTACTTCAGGCCAACCTGTCGGGTAAAGCCAAGGCTAACAAAAGAGTTGTCTCCTCCAGTATCAACAAGTACGTTCACGGGAGCATGGGCTAGGCGTCNAGAAGGTTGAGTACCTTCAATGTGACACTCTGTGTGTGCCCGTGAATATAAAATTTTGCTTTACAAGTACAAATCACGGGTACCGTACGGTTGTCACCGAAAACAACTGCGCCATTCGATGGCTCGTACTTCAGGCCAACCTGTCGGGTAAAGCCAAGGCTAACAAAAGAGTTGTCTCCTCCAGTATCAACAAGTACGTTCACGGGAGCATGGGCTAGGCGTCCTTTGAATTGCATTGTCATGTTGCCTCCACTCTTCCGAGTGAACAGGCTCGACGACGGCATGCCGAGTTTGTGATAAACACGGAATCTGTACGACGGGCGTCGCAAATCCCACTGGTTGAGTGGAGCCTTGTGGACACGTAGAACGTGCTTCATGCGATTCAGGCAGTCGGTCAGCTTCAGGCCCTTCCGGAATATCTCCACAATGTGGAGGAAGGACGTGTTCATGACCGAGTCCGAAGTTTTCAAGGTAGGCAAGTCGTCGCTTCCACTGGTTGTGGCATTCGTAGCTGCGGCACACTACGCTTGCTGCTGCATCCGCACTTGGGTCACGCTCTACAACGCCTTGTCGAGGTCATGGCATTCGCGGCTTGCCTCGTGGACGGCCAGGCACTGCAGCTGGCGATCACGGGCGAGGTCCGTGATGCTTTGCTCGACGTGGGCCAGTAGGTTGGCGAATGTGAACTTGAGCTCTGATGTCGTCAGAGCATCGGCGATAGCCTCTAGGGCCTTGCATTGTCCGTGCATCCTTACCCACTACAGGAGGGTATGGTTCGCGTACACGCCTCCAAGGATTCCCACCTTTCGGAGGATACTGTCGTCAATGACGACGCTCGAGTGGGCGCTGCCTGCCCCATTGCGGCCACATCGTAGGAAGGGGGGTCTGCCCCCATTCCTCCGATAAGTACCGTATCTCCACCGTCGGTGGTGATCTTGAGTCGGCCTGCCGCCTCAGTAGCAAAATCTGCAAGCCTACGATGGTCATCGTGAATTGCCTTTGCGGCGTCGTCGTCCGGCTTGTTCTCGCAGGAACTTCCCGTGTGACCGCTTTCAGCGTCCTTGCTGCTCTCGGTAGTCTTGCTGCCATCGGCAGCTTCAGGCGATACGGCGGGCATATTATCCTTCTCGAGCAATTGGCTCAAGTTTGCCACACGATGATGATGAAGGTTGCAATCCTCGTCGCCTTCGTCATCTTCGGCGTCGTGCTCTTCTTCGGGGTCCCCCTCTAAGAGATCCTCCTACATCAGGTCATGCGTCGCGTTGGGGTCGCCCACGTGTGCGTCGACATTCTCGTCGAGCACCTTTTCGGCCTCCGCACGCTTCTCGGTGTCGCCGAGGTTGGCGTCGGTTGCCTTAGGCAGTACGGTGGCTTTAGGCGGTACGGTGGCCTTAGGCGGTACGGTGGCCTTAGGCGGTACGGTTGACTTAGGCGGTACAGTTGCCTTAGACGGTACGATTGCCTTTGGATTGGCAACCGTGCTCGCGGCGGCGGCTCCCAAAATTTCGAGTCCGCCGAGAGCTTGTGGTGAGACCGTCATCACCTTGCCCTTGTTGGTCTTGGACGGTCTGACAGTTGCCATCTCGTCGCCCGTGCAACTGGCACGTGAAGACCGTTGTGAAGATCACCCCAAAACACAATTTTAGGAGGAATTGCCTCCTAAAATATTGCTTTCACAATCAGTGAGGCAATTTTAATTTAAATTTCCATTTTCCTAGGCCGCCACGTCCGTACAAGGTCATGGGTTTTGAAACTAGTCCTCCTAAGCCGTGACTCACGGCACTTGGTAGCAACTATGATCTAGGAAACAAGAAATAACAGTACAAGGGAATAACAAGAAGTGTGAGTACCACTTGCAAAACTATGACAAAGAGCAAGAAAACAAGTAAGTACAAGGTCAAGAAGGAAAAGACTACTTTTCTTCTTGTCTTCTGGTCTTCCTTGGTCTCTTTATCCAGAGCAGGGATACTCAAATATTTGAAGTCTCCAGAGGCCCATTTCCGTTTTTAACCTCACCCCTGGTTTTGGGATCCAAACCGGGGATTGTTACCTCGAACTCGTGTGTTCGCACGAGTTATTTTGTTATTTTTATGTCGAAGTTTGTCACAAAGGAACTTCGATTTACGTTTTGACGCTCTGGCGTGAAATCGTTGCGTGCGAGGCACGCTGGCGATTTTGCGCCAGTTCTCTCTCCTCTCGTCCCTCGTCCCTCTCCCTTGTCCTCGCTCGCTCGCTTGCGATGAGGGCGAGCGAGGGCGAAGGCACGAGGCCACGAGGCCTCGCCCTCGAGGCCCTCATGGCCCCTCAGCCGCCGATCGGGCTGAGGCCGCGATCGGCGGCTAGTGGCTGGCCGGCCAGTGGCCGGCCGGTCGCTTGGCCGGCCGCCGGCCGTCCAGCCGGCCGGCAGCGAGTTGGCCGGCGGCCAGCATTTCGCTGGCCGTGGCCAGCCCTCACTGACGCGAGGGGTGGTGCGCAACCACCCCTCGCTTCAACGAGGAGGGAGGGCCGAACCGGCCCTCCCGCTACATCATTCTATACATTATAACCAACATTTCCCACGGGATATTTCAGCCCTAGATGAGATACATTATCAAATATGCTTAGTGATTATGACACCGATCACTATGCAAGAGTGGTGTGACGGGGTGATGGAGACAAATATCCTGAAAGTGTTGAGCCTAAAGTGGATCAAGCGGCTTTTTGTACCGTCGATTGATAAAATTGATAAATTTTTTTGTACCGTGATATCAATTTTGGAGATCGGAAGGTGCTAGCTAAATTCACACATGTCCACAAGTTATGGACTCGAGTGGTTACATCATGGGGTTTATGACATCCGCCATACCAATTCTGTTTTTCATCAAAAACTTGGCTTGCTATCATCGAAAGTGTTCTCTCAGAAGGTTGGAGGCAAGATGATGATGTAATGAAAGGAAACCTAGTTGGTGCGTTCGTGGACGCACTAGTTGACAGCAAAAGAGATGACTCCCTTGTTAGCTTTGGGTTTACCTGGTAGGTGGGCCTCAGATACGAATTATCAAATAGCGTAACTGTCACTGGTTACAACCATACATTACCCGTGATCGGTACTTGAAAGGTACTCAACCTTCTCGGCCCGCTGAATCTGGTGCTAGGTGATCCTTGGCTCTGTAGAAACAAGACTTTGATGTGCTTTGAATCAAAGTGCTTGATCTTTCAAATGGGAAAGCGTTGATTTATGTTGATTCCAAGTACATAGTTGTCAGTGATTTGAATTAAAGTCCATGTTAGCTTGTCTATGATCCAAGTCAAGAGACTTATTCGACAAGTTTGTCGATACTTCTTGGCTTAGCTTGAGAAAGTGGTCAATAATGTGAAGAAAGGCACACCCCACGATATCAAATATGTATTGGTTGATTTTTTTCATGTATTCCAAGACCCAGTGGTTGGGCCTACGCAATTTCCACACGACTCCACCATAGGTGGAGGCAACCCCTCCATTCACACCCATGTATCACCTTAGCTTGGTAGAAAGCCAAGGGGGCAATTACAAGTCAAAGAGTACCTTACAGATGAGTGGATCACTGTCCTTTTAGTGAACAGAAAGGACGGTAATTTACATATGTAAGTGGAATACTACCCAACTCCCTTGTAGTTGATTGAGGATTTATTTGACCAACTCTGATAGGAAAAGGTGTTTTGGTCCCTATATTTGTCTGAATGGTACCATCAAACATGCATCACAGAAGATGATGTGCCAAAAACAAATTCAAATGCAAATGGGACACAAGTATTGGGACTTGTGTTTTCTGCCAACTAATTTCCCAGGAACCTTCCAAGGAGAAACGAAACAAATGTTCACAAAACAACTCAATTAGCTTGTCTTATTTTACTCTGACAAAATCATGGTCTCCTTCAAATAAAATGAGGAGCACATGGACTATTTACACAAAGTTCGTGTGACCATTTGAAAAGGAAATTATACGCGGAATCGAGCAAGTGCAAGTTTGCACAATATGAGCTTGAATACCCTGGACTCGTAATCGGCAAGGACACTATCTGTGTCAACCTGCAAAAAAAATCCAAGCCATGCTGGATTGGCCATAACAAAAAAAAAGGGGGATAAGGTGTTTCCTCAGCCTTAGTGATTATTTCCTACGGTCCGTGCAAGAGTATTTGACCCCAGTAGCTTTGCTAATCAAGCTCATGTAAAAGGACATGCATTAGAGGTAGATATTTGACTACGAGAATGCCTTTCTCAAAGTGGAAGGGTTTGTCATGTTTTGTACATTTGAATAAGCGTTTGTAACGGATGCTCTTTGGGGAGTGCCATGACGTTGGTCCTTGGGAGATTCTTAATATCACAAGATGCCTCAATAATTTGTGAATTACTTTAAGAAGGACAACATGTGAATCAACTACAAGAACTAGTTGAAGTCGTGAAACATTTATCAACATCATATGTTCGGACGGAAAACATCCACGGATTAGCTCCGTCCATGGACTCCGTGGAACGTGTCCATGGACTTCGTTACTGGTGTGACCTCATACTAGAAGGACTTACGGAAATCGTCTTTCTTAATATGTTGTACTTGTTCCTGACCATAACAACCGTCACCACGAAGGGAATAGTGAGGCTATCCGTTGGCAACATTGTCCGATTACATGGCTTCCCCTCCATATTTGATGATTGAGACGAGAGGTTCATCGTTAGATTTTCATGTGTGATGACGAGTCGATAAGATCATTTGATATAGCTAGGAGCAACCCCATGTCCTCAAACTATTAGATAAATTGAGTAAAAATAGTAGACGCTTGAATGATCACTAAGATTAATGTACCGGTCACATGATTTTGGCAAACATTCCGGTGGTCAAACTACTTACCGCCAAACTCACACACAACCCGTGGAATTTTCAAGAACATAATAAATACCTTTTGAGGTGTTTGCGAGAAAATATGAACAACCTCGACTGGTCTTGAGAGTTTAAGCATGCAAGACAAGACACGCAAGTCATTCGCAAATACTCGAGAAGTAATAAAGTGAGCTACGGACAAGCTTCAAATATTAAATGTGTCCTACGTCGGTCAGTGTGTTCTACTCGGCTTGGTGAACGCCAAGTTGAAAAGGCGTGATTCCATGAAGCTTTGAAACTTAAGCACAAATGGCCAGGAGGTTCATCGTGGAGGAGATGCAAGCACCCATCATTGCCAAGCATCATCTATTTTATACCACTGTTATGCACGGAATTTTACATACATGTTGACTTACAGTCCGCCAAGACCCGAGCTTATGCTTTATTCACAAATATGTACTTATGCCACCACTTGCAGAAGCAAATGAAGTCACGGAGCAATAGATCAATGACCTCCTTGGACACATACATCGAGGGAATGGGATGGGTATTCTTTTCAAGTGGTAGGGAAGCAACACATCGCATTGTTACTGGAAGTCATGTAATTGCCTACACAATGTCAATCAACAAATGGAAGACCCTTTTCAGCTTGCATGTACTCTTGTTTCGTAACATGTCGATAATTGAAGAGTGCAAGGGAGAGGAAGTGTAGTACCCTTGATATAAAAGAGTCATCGAACATTGCTCGTGGATACTTCTATCACTACAATCACTACTGGCTACATGACGACCTTGTTATTATTACGTCGAGAGACCATGGACATCTTGGCCAATCATTGCAACGTTCAATGCATTATTCTGGGAGGTTCTCAAAAGTTTGGTCAGTTCCAAAATTATCATAGATTCATCATAAATCTTACCATTCTTTTTAACATGTTGGTAAACTTCTTGATATTTCTAGAATTTTGTAAAAAAGCGCTTTAATGTTCTTGAAACCCCCCACTTATCCCTGGAGATTCTTAACGGAGCCACCCATGGCACACATTACACACGTCACTCAACTTGCACGTTGAAGACGCCGAATATAACATATTCTTTTATTTGCACCTGTACATATGCAATTTATAGTTCTGAATGTTGTCATCGAATTATGACTACTACTTGTTTCCCCATATCATTGTTCTTCTATACAATTTTGACTTGTTCACCTTTTACACCCCACCCTGATGTAACACATTGATACTTCTTGGAATCTAGGTGAAACATACATTATGTATAAGAAACAGGTTTAGGCGACATGGCTTTGTCAATAGAAGGGCCATTTGAAATTCACACGTGGAAAACACCCTCTCCAGATTACTGCAAATGACACTTGTGCACCGCCATTCTTCCCTCTAAGTGTTGACAATGTTCACCATCCTATCATTAGTTTCATACATTCTTCTGTTAACACTTCATTTTGAAACTATTTGAGCTAAAATTAGGTTATGAGAATGATTTTGGTAACTTTGTGTGTTACGGATTCTAAGAACTGTAAGGCCTTACTATCGCGACGCCTATGTTCCCACTATGGGGTGAAAGAGATTCCATACAAGGAAGCATGGGTTTTTGTGGTGGATTGTACTTTGTACAGCCAAAGAATACTCCCCGATACATCAAAACAAGATTCATCACAATTTGATATCCGGTAAAAATTGTTGGCTTAGATAGGGTGTGGCTGGTAAACGCTGGAATCTATCATTGAATGCTACGAGACAGTTCTTTGCATGTTTTGTTGGAGGACTTTCCTAGTCAACACATCACACACTACGTATGGATATTTTTCATTGCTGGTCGGAAGAGCGGTGCAGGGTGGTCAGGACCCCGGTAAATGTTCCGAATTGCCAACGGGCATCGATTTTCCAACTAAACTTTCACACGTGATCGGTGGAAATAACGGTTTTTGGACCAATTTTGTTGAGCCATCAGTGTACTGTGTGGGACCCACCAGGATGGCTTAGCATGGGAAGAGTGACGTCCTACGGGACACATTGACGCGGGGCCGAGCCACCCTACGTGGAATACTTTGGGTGAGGCTGGTTGCGTGGTTCAGTTCAATATTTTAAACTCGCGCCTGTTTGGTTGGTTTGGATGGTTGGGACATCGATTTTCACATGTAGTGAGGCCCTTTTCTCTGTTTTTAACTTGCAAATTTGTAATATTCCAAACTTCTATGCATGTCTTGGAGACATCACCATGACACATGCGTAAGAATCCGTATTGAAGTGGCCGATGAACATCCTCTCCGTCATCGAAACAACTCCATCATGGCAAGAAAGAAGACAATTCCATCCCCATGCGTTTGAGATCGTACAGAGCACGGTAGAATAGTGGACATGCTTTTCATTTGTCACTCGACCAACTCCTGTAGACATGTTCAATGATCGCCACCTCCCAGTCTAACCATCGTCGGACCGAGAGCCGATAGCTCGACGGGGAATTTTTATCACTCATCGAAACGGGTCATCCGTGTTTCCACTGGCTGAGTATAGTCGCATCAGCCGATGGTATAGAGGCTTGTGACTTGGTTCATGTCAAGATGCGTGAACTTTCCGATGTAGCCCACTTTCCTCGCTCACGTATGCCATATGCCCTGACCTTCAAACATGGGCCACCATCACCCCGTGTTCAAGATTCGAGTCACCATCAGCCTCACCTTATAAACTTCTTTCTTCACATGCTTGGCATCGTGACGTCACTGCTCCACATACCCTGCTTGGTACCGATTGATGTCGATTTCCATGTAGCGGTAGATCATCTATTTTTTGTGAGTGGATGGATGTTCTTACTGAGCAATGTTTATGAGGTTAATCTAAGTACTTATGGAAGTAAACCATTCCTACGCATCAACGTTGCATGTCCAAGCACAAGGGGGAGGGGGCGTTTGGAGGAGGGGGGAGGGGGGTTGAACTTTGTGAAGTTCAAAGTTTGACAAATGTGAACATTTTGCCAATCCAACCGGAATGGATTTATCACGACCAAAGTCATAACAAATTTCACTAGGATTGGCACGTAGACTACATTTTAAGACCCTATCTTCGTTGTATAAACACGTTGTTCAATACGGGTATGTACATGTCATGTACACTTCCCGTATTCGTCGTACCCCGTGGATTGTCCGTACCTCGTAGCAAGTCTTCTGAATGACAGGACGGGTGGTAAGGTCGAAGCGACACGCGAGATACCTAAGGCATTTCCCATTCCAGGATGTCCAGGTGGAGAGTGACTTTGTCCGAATGGGAGGAAGGCAGGTCTAGTGGACTAAACAGAACCCAACAATGAGTAGACCAACATCCTTTGTCACCGTCACTTACCCCAAAAGCAAACATGCTATCTGCCAAAAATAAAAGATGCATCGAACCTCGCCTGGTACCTCCCCTCCACGTCAAAGGCCACGCCTGGAAAATCTCAAGTAAGCTCATTGAATAAGAAAATTCGAGAAGAAAAAGGCAGCCTATTGAGTGCGCTAACGTGGAAAACCTACTTGTATGACCGGCTCAATGCCCTATGTTTGACTATCACGTATCTATAC